>JBBNEX010000258.1:0-39558 GCA_038021265.1 Cyprinella venusta | reverse complement strand
TGAGTCATTTACGTTTCATCAAATGTTTAAAGCATTTGAAATTGAGAAGAAATTTACTACTTCTTATAACCCGCAATCAAACGGTTTGGTCGAAAGGGCTATAAATCGATTATAAATATGCTGAGAAAAGTGGGTTGTGACTACGAATGGCATAAAATATAACACTTGTTCACTTATGATTATAACTAGGATCTCGATTCTTCAATAAAAATCTTCCTATTCGAGGCTCTTTATGGTCGTCGCCCGAGAAATTGCTATTGGGAAAATGAAAACAAGATTTTTGATTTTTGGGCAAGGTTGTACCAAATCAACATATAGCAGGTTAGTTTTTATGACTTGATTGAGGCAAAATTGAGCTCGTTTGCAAATAAGCAGCAAAATTACTAGGATTTAAGAAAAGAGGCCAGAGATACAAAATACTACCGCAGCAGGTGGGTCTATTAAAGAATAGCTAGAAGCAGTAAAATTGACGTGATGTGGGAAAAAGAATGGACCGCTTAAGAGGACAGAGGATCAGTAGTCAAAATAAGGAAATCGACATCAAACTAAACTATGATTGCAAACAAAAACTCTGTCAAGGATTTCTTGGATATGAGAGTTTTTGACAATTCCCCCCGCAATGAATTGGTTTATTCCAAAGAGGAAGGTTATTTAACTGGAAACAAGGTAACCAAAAAGATGGCGAGTTCGTCCAAAACGTTACGGCCATCCATTTATCGACCTTCCGAATACTCCAGGAAGGAATGTCAAAGATGCCCAATTTATACGCACGCATATCTTAGATATCTATTTATTACAAAAATAAAAAAATAAAGGAAATTTTTTTTAATAAAGCTTTTGGCCTCTAGAAACTATTTAAAATAAAAATATTGTAAGATTTTGTCTCTTTTGAACATGATCTTATGCTATTTTACCATTAATTCAGCTTTTTTATGAATAAATTTAAACTCCTAAAATCTTATACCAAAAAATTATAAGTATCTTAAAATTTAAAACAATTCTTACAAGAGATAATTTTGTTCTGTAATATACTTAATAAAATAGAATTAACTATTAATGTTACAACTTTTGTTTAAAATCGATTGAGAAATGATTTAATAAATTTTGGGTTAATTTAATATAAATATATAAGTCAAATTATTGGCAAAATTGAAATATATTCTATTTTCAGCGTTTATATTTTTTTAAATATATTGATGCAATATACCGTCAGCGTACAAAATATGCGCCGAATCGTTCGAAACGCCCTCCATCTTTTTCGAATTACGCGCTGGCTCGTCCATTAGTACGCCATATCGTTCGTAACTTACGCCAGATGGTTCGAAACGTGCGCCAATTTTTTTTTACTTTAAATTAAATATTGATTATGCATTTTTTATTCATATTATAACATTCATCTATAATAAATATGAATATATGGCAGAAAAAATTGAATAAAGTTTCTACCTCGGTATCTTTTTCAAATTTATCTTAGCTACTGTCCAATATTAAATACAATTGAAGAAATTTTATTATTTTGGAAAAAATTTTATAAACGCCAAAGACCAAAGAAGATTCAGGATGTCGTTCCTACTATCATAACAGCAGATAATATTTTATTATTCAGAGAAATTTTTGTGCCATACTACAGGCTTATTATATGATTCTTCGAAATGGGTCTTATGCAGTGGTGGCAAACAGTGTGCCGTGGCACAATAGGTGCCGTTTAAAATTTCTAGGGTTGCCGCGAAAAAAAAAATTTTTATTGTAGTGGTCACGTGCATCACCGCGCCTCAGCCGCATAAAAAACTCTAACTTATCTTAATTAGTTGTAGTTCATTTCATTTAATAATTGCATTTCCTACATTGGTGACCCAGAAATATATGGAGAACACGAATATTAACTCAGTTTCGCTCAAACTGCCAACTTTTTGGACATCGCAACCTGAAGTATGGTTTGCACAGTCAGAAGCACAATTCGCTCTTCGAGGAATTACCTCAGAAGATACAAAATATTATTACGTAGTTTCGTCTCTAGACCAAGAAGTTGCTTCCCGAATAATAGCCACCTTGGCATCACCTCCATCTTCTAACAAGTACCGATACATAAAAGATCAACTTCTTAAAATTTACGGCCTAAATAAACGGGAAAGAGCTGCTAAAATTTTAGATATTACTTGCCTAGGAGATCGAAAACCTTCAATTCTTCTCGACGAAATGAAATCACTAGCTTGTGGCCACACCTCTTGTATGTTTTTTGAGGAGTTGTTTCTTCGTCTAATGCCCACCGACATAAGACTTCAGCTGGCTAATCAAGATTTTTCAAATTTGGATATAATCGCCGATCTAGCTGATTCAATTTGGCAAGCCAAGGCGACAGACCTTAATATCCACAGCGTTGATAACCACAAAAAAATAAAAAATAAACCTGCCCCCAGGCCAAATGATTACGAAAAAACATTGAACGAAAGCTTCTGTTTTTATCATAGAAAATTCGGAAGTAAAGCTAGAAAATGCAATAAACCATGTTCATATGATGCAACTACCATCTCGCACGTTGTGAGCCGAAAATCTTTGTTATTTGCATGGGATAAACGATCTTGCCAAAATTTTCTTATTGATACCGGAGCAGGCTTGAGCGTCTACCCGGCCTCATTTCGAACTAAAAGAAATTCAGAAAAAGGTCCTCCCCTAATTGCGGCAAACCATTCTCCTATTCAAACTTATGGCAATCATACCCTGACACTATCGATTGATAAGAAATCTTATACATGGGACTTCACTCTAGCAGATGTCTCAAGACCCATAATCGGAGCAGATTTCCTGAGGCATTTCAGTCTTTTAGTCGACGTTAAAGGAAAAAGACTAATCAATTCAGAATCCTTCGAAATAATACCTTGTGGTCAGACCGATTCATCAATTGCAAACCTAGCATCGATTTCTGAGGACGAAAACGAGTTTAAAAATATTCTAAAGATGTTTCCAAATATTGTTCAGCCAATATTTGATTCGTGCCAGCCTAAGCACAAAGTTTTTCATCACATTGTAACGGAAGGACCGTCGCTAGTTGCCAAAGCAAGAAGGTTATCTCCGGAGAGATTTGAAATAGCCCAGAAAGAATTTAAACAACTAGAAGCCTTGGGTATTGTGCGGAGGTCGAAAAGCCAGTGGTCGTCTCCGCTACATATGGTTCAAAAAAAGTCGTGAGCTTATAGACCTGTAGGAGATTACCGTCGCCTCAATAACGTAACTATACCAGACAGATACCCAATCCCTCACATGCACGATTTTACTTCTCGTTTAGCCAATAAGATAATTTTCAGCAAAATAGATTTAGTTAGAGGGTATCATCAAATTCCCATTATTGAACAAGATATTCCCAAGACAACGATAGTAACACCATTTTGTTTATTCGAATATTTGCGGATGACTTTTGGTTTACGTAACGCAGCGCAAACCTTTCAAATATTAATGGATTCGATTTTAAATGATTTAGACTTTGTCTTTGTTTACATCGACGATATTCTTATTTTCAGCGATTCAAAAAAACAGCACTCCGAACATCTAAAAATTCTGATGAAAAGACTTGATGATTACGGACTTATTATTAACCCAGACAAGTGCAGCTTCGCTCAATCATCCATCGATTTTGTAGGATATAATATTTCGGCAAATGGGATATCTCCTTTAAAAACAAAGTCTGAAGCAATTGAAAATTTCCCACAACCAAACTCTAAAAAATCACTTCAAGAATTTAATGGCCTCATTAACTTTTACCATAGATTCATTCCTGGCTTAACTAAAACAATGATACCTCTTTACAATGCAGTCAAATCTAAACCAAAAGATTTTATTAGGACACCAGAAATGTCTGAAGCTTTTCAAAACTCCAAAAGAAAATTAGCCAACGCTGTTACTCTAAGCTTTCAGCAACCGAACTATCCATTCGTTCTCACCACCGACGCCTCTTCAAAAGCGATTGGGGCTGTTATTGAACAAAAAATTGATAACGTTTGGAAACCTTTAGGGTTCTTTAGTAAGAGATTACGCCCTTCGGAAGAAAAATATAGTACTTTCGATCGCGAACTTTTGGCCGTGTATCTTGCTATCCGTCACTTTAGACATCTTTTAGAGGGTACGGATTTCACAGTTTTTTCAGATCATAAACCGCTGTGTTTTGCCCTCAATAAAAATTCTGACCCTTGGTCCGCACGGCAACAGAAACAGCTTTCTTACATATCAGAATATACCAATTCAATTATACACGTATCAGGAAAACAAAATTTTGTCGCTGATGCACTTTCTCGAGCCGACTGGCCATCCATAAGTTCGATAACTTACGATATGGATTTTAGTGCAATGGCAGCGGATCAGATTTTAGACAACGAAATTATGACATATCTTCTACCTAACTCTAGTTTAATAATTCGTAAAGTTCAAATTCCAAATTCAAAAGAATACATTCTTTGTGACATTTCAACAGGAAACCCTCGCCCATTGGTACCTGCATGCTGGAGAAAAAAGATATTCGAAACAATTCATAACCTTTCCCATCCATCGGTCAGAGCATCAAAACTTCTCATCGCAAGCAAATTTATCTGGAACGGTTTGAAAAAAGATGTCACAGCATGGACTAAATCATGTCTCGCATGCCAAAAAGCCATAATATCACGACACAACGTAGCACCACTCAGCAAGTTCGAAACACCAGGCGAAAGGTTTAGTCCAGCGGTGGGCAAATTACGGCCCGCGGGCCGGATCCGGCCCGTTTTAATATTCTATCCGGCCCTTTTAGTATCAGAAGACGGATGTTGAAAAAATTTTTCCACATTATTTATAAAATGGATGAGCAAAGAACAGCCAAGTACTATACACACAAAACATGTCATGTAATTTATTCAGTATTTTTTTATTCTTCTACGTTCATAATTAAATCATGACAAAACTGACATTTAAAAAAGTGACACATGAAATGACGATTTAAATAAATTCTATCTTATAGTAAATTATACCACAAAATCTATAAAATATTCACTCGTCGATGCGGTAAATGTTATAAGATCGATAGGATTAAACCATCAAAAATTTTAAATTTTTTAAAAGGACGTGTAATCTGATCATTCTGATGTTATTTATCGCTCAAATATTCGATGGTTGAGTCTCTAAAAATGTTAAAAAGCGTCAAGGAAACATAAAATAATTTTTTTATATTTTTAAAAATTAAGAATATAGCCTGTAATTTTTCAGAAAAATTAAAGACTATGAATGGATGAGTTATTTCGTTTTTACGACATAAGTGGTGCAAAAATTGAACGAACTTAACACTAAACTCCTAAGTAATGATCTTTGTGCTCATGATTTATCTGTGAAAATAAAATCGTACCAGACTAAAATTACACTTTTTTCTCATCAATTCGTTAATCAAAATTTTACTCACTTTTCCTTAGAAAAACTCAAAAAGCCAACAAAAATTTTTAAACTAAATACTTTGAAAAAATAACTGGTTTATTGAAAAATAATTTTTGATGAGTTGGAGATTTTTAGGGATTGGACCAATATTTTTATCGATTCAAATCACACATTAATTATAATTATCAATCTGCTCAAGATCATTTGGAAATAGAACTTCCTGACCTCCAATCAGACAATTATTTCAAATATAGTTTCGAAACTAAAATTTAATATTATTTTATTCATCTCATTGTTCTAAAATATTAAAAAATCTAAATGAATTTGCTGGATAACTTTTTGCCATATTTGCATGAATATACATTTGTGATCAGACTTTTTGCTGCCTGATAATTAATAAATTTAAAAGCAGTTTTTTCTTACAAATTTTATCTAAGATATTAGACTCGGTAAAACAAGGTTTCGGCCTGATATTAAAAAGTCAATAAATTATTGAAATATATTATTCGAGTCTCATTATTTTTTTTACGTATTTTTAATATAATATAACATTCTTTGGTTTTAAAAGGTATTTTTATACTTGTTTAATCTTTATTAGTTTACAAAAAAGTCAAAGGTAGTTGTTTTTAATGTGTTTTTGAGAGCAGGCCTCAACAATAAAAAATTTCCTGAATTTATATTTGTATAAAATAGTTGTGGCTTACTATTGTTAAAATTGCATATAATCCAGAAACTAAAATTTCTAAAATTAATTCATAAAACTGTGCGGTCTTTCTTTAAAATAAATGAGGTGCCTCATATAAGAAATCTGATTTTTGATGTAATATTTAATGTATGTTACAAATTCTGAGGCAGGTGCTACCTGCCGGTTTAGTAACACTGATCTGTGACATAAAAATTTTTTTTATTATTCGTTCATTAAAAAAATTTCATTATTTTATTTTTGAATTATACAATACAGTTTCTTATATTTTTCCAATTTATTACCAAAAATCTAGTAATTTTTATCAAAATTAAGTTTTTTATACATCCGGCCCGCTTTTATCTAAAATTTCGATTATGTGGCCCTTTGGAAAAAATAATTGCCCACCGCTGGTTTAGTCACATCCACATTGACATTGTTGGCCCGCTACCACCGTGCAAAGGCTACAGTTACTTATTAACAATTATCGATCGATTCACACGATGGCCGGAAGCTGTCCCTTTAAAAGATATATCGGCTAAAACATGTGCTAACGCATAATTAGCCAACTGGGTTGCGCGATTCGGAACCCCTCGTAATTTAACGACTGACAGAGGTTCGCAATTTACTTTTGATCTTTGGCACTCAATTTCCCTAATGCTAGGTATAAAACTTCATCATACGACAGCGTACCATCCGCAGGCTAATGGTTTAGTCGAGCGATTTCACCGTCACCTCAAAGAATCACTCAGGGCTAAAACTGAATCTTCAAACTGGTTAGATAACCTTCCATGGGTTCTCCTTGGCATTCGAGCTATGCCAAAAGATGATTTAAAGGCTTCTTCGGCAGAATTAGTTTACGGAACAACACTTGTTTTACCTGGAGAATTTAATCAATTTACAAGTAAAAATATCGAGAAGGACGTCTTCCTCTCAAACCTTAATAAAAACATGGATTCCATCATTCCAAAACCAACCAACCTGCACGGCAGCCGAAAAACTTATCGAATCGACCCAAATCTATTTGGATGCGATTTTGTTCTTGTTAAAAAGGGCATCATTACACCTTCTTTGGAGCAACCTTATGACGGCCCTTTCAAAGTTCTAAATTATGGACCAAAATATTTTGAACTGGATATCAGGGGAAAGGCTTCCCGAGTTTCAATCGACCGCCTGAAATCCCTAAAAAATTTACAAGAAAAACCTGAAAACCTTCTCAATCAACAGGGAGTCAACAAGGTTGCTGGGGGAACTGTGTAGTGGTCACGTGCATCACCGCGCCTCAGTCGCATAAAAAACTATAACTTATCTTAATTAGTTGTAGTTCATTTCATTTAATAATTGCATTTCCTACATTTATTTTTATATATTCTCATAAACTTTGTGTTATGAGAATATAACTAATTTTTAAATCTTTTTATACCAAAATTGTCTAAAATTAAAATGATTTTTTATTGCTCAGGCGAATTAGATTAATATAAATTGTAAAATTTTTAAAGAAATAAATCGAATTTTATTTTTGTGCACAACAATGGTAAATAAATTTGATGAGTGAAAAATTCCTATATTAAAGTGATTATTATATTTAATTTGCGAAATAAAATGCCAGAAAATATATAAATATGTAATTTGGCCGCAAAATGTTTCCTGAAAACAGCACTGGATACTAAAAAACAAATATCTTGAAAATACATTTCAAATAGATTTATGAGAAGAAACTTAATCTTAAATTGCTAATTTGCTGATATGTTTGACATATTTGTCGAACAAATCTATGAAACTTACAAACTTTAAAGGTATTTAATAAGCAAACATCAAGACTTAGCCAAATATTCTTTAAAATATTTCTGGAAATCAGCAGCTAATATTAAGAACCAATCATATATTATATAAAAGTTTGCCCTGTTACAACGAGGCCTATGTTTTGACAGACTAAATAGCAGAGAACATATCTTAACAGAAAATTCTTACACTAACGAGCAAAATTTAGCCGCCTCATCGTTAAAAATTACAGAATAATTTAATTTGATTAATTAGTTAAACTATAGTTTCACAAATATCGCTTTCAATACAAATAACTTTGAGGAGGATGCAGATTGTCTTATGATATAAAAGTCAGATCACAGAATAATTTTCAAAATACTGACCTGCTCAAAATTTTACGGTCAATAATAAAAATTAAAATAAGTATTGACAAGCAACAAAGCCAATTAAGTTAACTGTGTTATATAAATGATTAATGGTCGAATAGATGATAAATTTATATTCTTTTAAGTAAATTTTGAAACTACATCTGGAAAGATATTTTTAAATGTGTTAAGGACAAAATAAATAAATTTTTAGTCAAATCAGAAAATTTTATTGATGAATACAGCGACAGTACTTTATCGATGCAAGAAAAATATAAAGGATTTACAGCTCTGATATTAAAAGAGAATTTGAATGTAAAAATAATCTACTGTATGATACATAGAGAAAATTAAGTTCTGAAACACTGAACGCACTGATTTATGATTATAATTAATGAACTTGTGAATATCGTCAATTGTATTATGTAGATATTGTTTTGTAAAAAATTTTTAGGTAATTATGCGAATCAATTGAATTTAATCATCATTTACTTTGTATAAAAAAAATTCCTTGGCCTTAATGGTGAAAGTACTTTCTCGAATTTATGAAGTTAAATCCATAATAATTAGCGTTTTCGAAAATTAAATGAAAATTTTTTTTTTCAATGTTGATCAAATATTGTCAATTTTAGTGTTGTTTCTTTGTTGCGTTATTTAAAAAATGAATAAACTTCATCTTAATTTTCAGGTTGAGAATAAAAATGTTATTAATCTTTATTAAATTGTGTATTTCAACTAAATTTAGAATTCGGCAGCTGAAAAGCTAAAATTGCTGACAGTGATGTTTTGAATTTGTTAAAAAATCAAATTAATAAAGATAGCGCAAAATATTTTAAATAAGATAAATAATTTGATTAATATTTTTAAAAAATATTTTAAAAATTTTTATACATTTTTGAATAAATCATATATACTTGTTTAGACAAAAAACGGTTTAATCACAAGTGAAAAGGATTTTTTCTTTAAAATATGCAATGATCTACGTGTAAAATTTTGTTTTATTGTAAAGAAAAATCTCTAATGTTCGATTTCACTTTATCAAAAGTATCATGCAAGCCCTTAATCGATAAAAGTCTCACTTACCTCCTACTAATCACATAAATGCAAATTAGGCTTTTGAAGATTGAGGGAAAAAAATAAAAAAAAGAAAGGTTATTATTTCTAAATATCCAAGCTCTTATGAAATCATCAAAAAAAGATCCACCTATAGATTAAATTTGCCAAAAAAAACAGCAACATTTATCTCAAAATAATGGTTTCTATTCTCCTCTTTTCACTTCATAGAAAATTTAGCGTAGATTTTTATACAAAAACGTTAATATTTAAAGTTAAATTTAGAAAAATTTTATGACGATGAATTAAAAAAAATTTTTACGTGGCGCGACGCAAAAAAGTTTGCTGACCACTGGTCTAAGGTGAGAGCCTTTCCTTTAAAAATACGTTAA
Source organism: Cyprinella venusta (assembly GCA_038021265.1). Classification (NCBI taxonomy): domain Eukaryota; kingdom Metazoa; phylum Chordata; class Actinopteri; order Cypriniformes; family Leuciscidae; genus Cyprinella; species Cyprinella venusta. The sequence goes on along the minus strand of JBBNEX010000258.1, from coordinate 29,914 downwards.
AATATTTTCAGACTTTAAAATCTATGTTAAATATTAATATTATATAACAAAATAAGAATTTGCATTTTATTAGTTCTAAGATTGCAATAATGAACTAAAAAAAATTTGGCGAACGTTTCGAGCGATCTGGCATAAGTTTCGAACAAGATGGCGGAGATAGGAACAAGGCAGGGCTCATTTTGAACAAGATAGAGGGCGTTTCGTATGATTCGGCGCATATTTTTGACGCTGACTGCACATCAAAACCCTAGATAAAATAAGAAACAAATGAAAAATTTTATATTTTAACATCGAAATTAATGATATTAGAACGAAAAATTTATCTTAATCAGATAATTTAGATAAAAAAATATTATAACATTAAAACCATTTATATATATCATAGGAATAACCTCTTATCTTATCAGAAAAGGGTTAACCTCTCATTATTTATTCTAGAACACGTACACGAAATTCAGAATGAATTAGCGAAGTTAACGAATCACCTGGCGATGTATTTCTAAAGCGTGCAATTCAATTCTAGTGTCAGATATTAATGAACAATATTTAGTTAAGCAGCCCAGTGAAAACATACACGCACAAAATCTCGAAGACATTATGAGACGAAAATTGACAGCGGATATACGGAAAAATCAATGATATAAGCTGAAGCATCTCTTCAAATTATTTCTTCAGTTTTGGTTAATTGAACTCCTATGGTTTCTCCTGTGCTACCATCCTATAATACAATACAGAGAAATTTTCAATGTATCAAACTGCGAAACAGTCATCCGTTTTTATTCCAGTGTCAGTACAGGATTTAATGATTCCCGAGATATCACCACGACATTCCGAAACGAAAGCTTTATAGTGCACGATAGCACAAATGCTGAATCATGACGACATATAATATTTTTAACTCAGCGTCAACTTAATATTTGTACAACCAGTCAACTTATTTTTATGACTCCTCTTTTAAAGTTGTACCGAGAACTTTCTTTCAATTTTTTGTTATAAACTTTGAAATTAATGGAAAACTAATACCCTGCGCCTTTATATTAATGGAAACAAAAACTGAACACTGTTACGCAAGAGTATGGAAACGAATTCGTCAATTAATCAACAAAAACTCACAGCCTGCTCATTATCAATTTGAAAATGCTTAAATGAATACCTTTTAATTTCCTTTTCCAACTGTACGACTATTTAGTTGCTTTTTTCATTTTTGTCTGTCTATATGGCGAAATATTTAAAGTTCTGGGCTAGTTAAATTATACAAAAGCAACGAAAACGCTAGAATTTTGCTAAAAATGCTCTTCGCGTTAGCATTCACTCATGAAAATCAAACCATCATATATTATGAGGTACTTGAAGAACTTATGATCAGTGAAGGTTTTCAAGAAAAATTACGTTCAATTTTATTAATTATTTTGAGGACATACATACAGAAAGACTAAATCGCCATTTGCCTTCAATTCCTATAATAGGATACTACAACAAGCAATTAAATAATGTTATTATGAATGTAGAAGTCTTGGAAAAAATTAGAATTCCCATGAAATAGCTAGTTTGATTACGTATTAAATCCTTTCCTTTTAAATATTTGACATATTAAAAAATAAGAAAAATGAATAGGATATAAAAAGATTTAAGAAAATAACATTAAGAAAACATTTTTACAGAAAAAAATGATTAAAGTATGATATAAGTTAACATAATAAATTCGTATTTTTCGCATGAATGAAGCATGATAATTAGTATTTACCTTTTTTGCTAGAGCAGATAAAAAAAAATTTACTTTTATAAAATTAGTAAAACACATTTTTGGCTCCTGACATTTACCGAAACGACGACGATCACTTGTATTTAAATAAGTATGCAAAAATTACTTGATACTTACTTTTCTTTTAAAAAAAATATTTATAATGTAAAACTTAAGATTGTCAGATATCTAACGAAAAAATGTGTAAGATTTTATAAAATGCTTGATCGCTATCATTTTTAAGTTAGAAATCACTGAAAATTAAAAAATATAAGCTAAAAATTATTTATAAGTTTCATAATTATTACTTAATGTAAATTGGCAGTATTTTGAAATTAAAAGTTGTTGAGGGTTATGCATTACTTGTAGTAATTTTTTTATATATTACAACATTCATGGCGATAAAAAATTAAAGATAATCATTCCAAGGATTTCAAACAGATGCATTTTTTAATTATTTCTGAACGAACGCTAGAATACTTATGTATCATAATAATTGTAAAAATCCGTAAAATTAAATCTCTTGAAATGAACACTAGTACCGTTAACATTCATTGCTTAAATCTCATGACGAATTTTAGTTATATTAATATTTCCAGTAATGAATTATTCAGTTATAATTAAACTTTACTGCTCAATATTAGAATTACCAAAGTAATTTTATCAGTGAATTTTGTTTGAATATCCATTAACACCAAAAATCTTTGGGTCTAAAATAATTTTCAGTCTTAAAAAACGATTTTTTAAAGAAATAGGATCTAATTTAATTAATTTTTTAAACATTACAAATATGTTATTTCGATCGAATCAATTTAAATCACGATATAATGGTGGAATTTTTGTTAAACAATCATGTGTATTTTAAGGCCAATTCTCATGTATATTAAATCTAATATTAAATTAAAATAAAAAACCCATAAATAAAGTAAAAATGTATTTTCTTATTTGTGCGGAATTATCGTGTGCTCAATTATATTTTGCAGAATTTTCATGGGCACAATTATCACTCAACCATTACATTCGAACCCACTCAAAGGGATCATAAAGACGAACGCTTCACCAATTTAAAACGAATGCTCGATTTGATTAATTTAAAGTTTAATGCAAATTAAAAAAACCTAAAAATAAACATTTTATCAAAGATTTTTAAATGATTAAATTATATTAAATTCTAAAATATCTTACTTGTTAGCAATTAAACCAAGTGCTCAAAAGAGAATAAAAAAATGATTATTTTTATGAAATAACTGAGAAAGATTATTTTATCATCGGATAAAAAATATAAATAACTAAAAGTTTAAATACATATCGGGGTAAAATCAATTTCAAACCAAAAAATTTGCATCTTTTTACACTAAACCGAAACCTTAACCTGAATTTAAATCTTAATCCAATCATAAACTTAAAACTTAAGCTAAACCCTAAATCTTAACAAAAGCAAAGCTAAAGCTAAAACTATACCTAAGCTTAAACCTACAAAAGGTTACTAATTAGCAGTCACATAATCGAAGGGAAGCCTAAACATAGACCTAATTACTAATAAAAAGGAATTCGGTATTAATTAAGTTCAATTTAACATTTAAAAATAAACATTTCATAAAACTTCATCCCACAATCCATTGTTCATAAACGTACCCTTTTAATTAAATTAAAAATTAATCATGGTATTATTCGCATATTTACATCCTCAACAACTCTTAACTGAAAAAAATTATTAAAAACAAATATTAAAAATACTAAAAATAGATTGATTAACCTTAAAGATATTAAATCGTTAAATAACTACAATATTTTACTAATTTAAAATACTTGAAACCACCAATGCCTATTTTTTTTGCCATTAAATAATAAATATAGTTTTATTACATCTGTTTTGTACATCAAATTAAATATTAAAATGAGAATGATCAATATAAACTAATAGAAAACTTAAACAAAAAACAAAAATATGGATGTAATGCTGTAATTCTTTTGCAGAATGCTTCCTCAATATAATCCTATTAAAATCTGATAAACATAGCATTAAAAAGATTCTAATATTCACCCTAGTGAATATTAAAATTTAATGAAAACTAATAAAGATTTTTAATTAATTTGTGAAAATTTTTGAATCTTGTCGTAGATAAGCTCATTTATCTTACATAAAAAAACTTTTTTACCGTTTACAAACCCCATATTCTGCTAAATAATAGGATATATAATGAGTATTAGTTTCTAAATGTATAATTTAAAAATTACCTTTAACAAGTTCTTTATGTTTTATTTCCCTCCTCCCCCCACCAGGTCGCCTCAATTCTATTAATATGAGTTCCATTGGGGCCTTGAATTCTTCGGAATGATTTTCGACCTAATGTTTGTTGCCCAGCGAGGATAAATCACTATGTGCCTTAAACTATCCGAGTGTATTTCCGTTCCAGGTAAAATGTTATCTAGGATGACAGGGATTAGAGTTTGTGAGTTACTAGCAGACAAGCGTACAAAAATCATGTCGTGTGAGACGCTATCGACGCCTCCGAATACCAATTGCCTCTTCAATGTGCGTTAAGCTATGTATTGGCACATTATACTTGTGTGACATTTTATTTTTCCGAACAAAGATTCGTTGAGTTGCACGATTCGGAAAGGTCCTGCCATAGGAATTTTCTCATGCTCAATAATCTAAAATTTATAGCTTAGGTTACGTTGATACAAGCCTCTCGGTAAAATTGATTCCAATCGACCAATGTTGTTTGGGATTAAACATCTGATTCAAGTTTGACTTCCTTAAATCCATGTTTAGAGACCCAATCATAGGTGAGCTCTAGAATCTTTAAAATAGCAATTTTGAGTTTTCAAACCAGGAATCTTATTAAGAAAAATATATCTTACTTTTTCTTATTTATATTGATTTTCTACATTTTTCGTTTTAGCAAAACCACCTTTAAGGAGATTTTTGAGATTAGCATCGTATTTGATTCTTGTGAAACCTAATTTACAGAATCCACATCAAGAATACTGATCGGCTTGAAGGCGTATCTTAATCAAATACCTATATTTTTTAGAATATATGATACATAAACCTTTTTCATTCAAATTTTCCAATCGAGGCATAAAAAAGTTCCGGTTTTACCGAATGCGCCAGATCTGAGCATTTAAAAGTTCCGAAGAGAGCGTTCAAAAGTTCTGTTATCAAAATTTTTATTAAAGATTTTTTATTAATTTCTTTGAGGTCTTGTCTATGAACTCTTGTATTTAGCCCTAGCAATCATTTTAAGCCATATAAATTAACACATTTGAATGGCCATAATTGTTAACTATATTTAAAAGGCAGATATAAAGTTATAAATAAATTATTTAATTTTGAAAAAAGGAGTTTTGTCATTTTATTTTGTTTTATGGGGAAGAAGAAAATTTCGTGGCCTTTTAATCAAACTATTGAGGCACTTTTTGTGAGTCATTTGATCACATGTTGCCAATTATGAATAAATTTCGTCACTAAGTATTTGACTGCAAGATTATGTGATACAATCAATTAAATTTCCCTCATTTAATAATGAAATTAAACAACACTAATTGAACAATATTTTTTTGTGAAGCTACACAAAAACTAATGTTTCTACCTCTCAAGATATTCTTGCGCCCATTTAGTTTGTCCTTGCTTACATTCTTCAAAACTTTGAGCAGCAGGAATCAATCAAAATAATTTATAATTTATGCTCAATCTATTATCGCAATTACAATAAGAGAAATTGATACTCACACTTTAAATTCTTGAAATATTTTATATTTAAAAATTATAGAATAAAATTCTGTTCAAAAAATTTCCTGTCGCGTTAGATTAAATTTCAGTAATTTTCATGTTTATTTCTCTACATTTACCTCTCTAAATGATCGCTTAATCTATTTTATGTTTGTGATAAATTTTTGTCAGAACCTTTTGTTAACAGATAATTTCCTCCTAGTTGATCTCATTGATTGTCGTGAATTTGATTAATGAAGGAAATATTCATTAATTTGTTCTAATTTCCAATCAAAAGAGATTTTTCGGTTACTTCTTTTTATTTTATTTTGATTTTAAGAGAAGAAAAAAATCGGAACTTTTGAATGTCTTTATCTGAACATTTGAATGCAAATGGTGTAATCACGTCTCGTCGACGATTGTTGTGGGCGATTATCTCTCTGAAGTTCATGACTAAATTTGAAATTTCTGAGCACAGTAAATTCGCGGTTCTTGATTGATATTATTTCTACCGATTAATTTAAAAAAAATACGTTCAAAACATTTATTATTAACGATGCGAATACTCTATTATCACACGATTCTGGAGAGCAGCTAAAAATAATCCAAGAATTTTATCTGGTCTTTCAAGAAATATGAGCCATCCCCCAAAAATATTCTATTATTATCCTTGTTCCTTATGTTTGAATAATATCTAGTATTCTCTGATCCGCAATAATAAATTTTTTTCTTTTTTTTTTGCTTTTCTTCTTTTAACTTATTGTTTACTCTCCGAATCTCTCATGGCTTGAATCTTCTTTATCCCAGAAATAAATTTTAATAAAGTTTGATAATCGAGGTTAAATTCTGATTGGATGCGCACCTGTGATCTTCTTCAGCGAAATTTCTGGTTCGATTAGATTCATCAATAGTTCTCTGGTACATGAACCATAAAACCGGTGGGAACAGCGGAGTCATTCTTCCTTCTTTAATCGGAAATTCTAAGTAATTTTTTCTTGAACCAGTGAATGATGGGCAAACATTAAAAGATCAGTAATTCTTGGTTATTAAATAAAAGATCGTTTAAAATCTTCTTTGGGTACAAAAGCGAAGGAAGCTATCCTTAGGGATTGAATCAATATTTTTGGCTGAAAATTATAAAATGTAATTAATCCACACTGAAGTCTTTTTATTAATATCAAAAAAAATTAAAACAAAACATCCATAAATTTGCCTATTTGAACATTTGCTGTATATAGAGTTGATAAATGTTTTCTATAAGTCCATGAAAATTAACAGAGGGGAAAATTAGGAAATATGGATTAAATCAGTCCATGTATTCTTATGTATTTGGTCTGACTCTTGTTAGTCAATCAATAATTTAGTATCGGAAGTACAGAAAAACCATTCTCGGCTAGAATTAAAAATAGTTATTAAAATAATTGGTATGACAAGCTATAAGTATCATCTGCGTAAACTTTATTGATCTGAGAGACCCAGTTCGTATTTAAATTCTCTACCAAAATTAAAAATTCTTTCCGTAGCAGCGACTCTAGAATCTGAAAGAAAAAATCGTTCACTTAAACCTTTTGATAAATATATGATGTATATTGATCAGGTAAAATCGTTAAAGTCATGTTTTGACGCTGGAACAGCAGAAAATCAAAATTGTTACTTTTTCTGTTAATTTCTTGCTTTAGAGCATTTGTTGATGAAAGTTTACCCTTACAGATTCAAGACATTGCAGTTCAAAATAGAAAATAATTCTTGCAGGCGTTTAAAATTTTGTATTTTTTAGAAATCGTGAAAACCGAAAAATAAATACAATTAATTTTGACGCTAATAATTGTTATCTCGTGAGCTATTTATACTTGAAAACAAATTATGATTATCACAGGATAATCCTAACGGCATCAGCTCTCTAATTTTTTTATCATAAATTATTTGTGTGGAAATTTAAGCAGCATCAATGCCTTGTAAAGGCTCACAAATGACGCGTAATACATCGTTTGTTCAAACATTAGTATGAATATGAGATTTGTAATTATCCAAGAATTATTATTCGATTCGCCGAAAATTTTTGCCACAGTCAGAAATTTTTTATCAAAGGTGTAGCGGAATTATCACACCGCCATTAACTTTCGTAAACTATCGGTAGTTATTATTATTTATCTTCTACCATTAATCGTGTTCGGATGGGAAATCCTCCAAAAATGGTGACTTAGGAAAACTCGAATAATCAAACTAGCGACAGAGCATTAAATCTTCCCACATTTTGGCCCAATCAGACAGAAGTCTGGTTAGTTCAAACCGAAGCACAATTTTACGTTAGAGAAATAACATCTGATACCACAAAATGCTATTATGTCATTTCAGCCTTGAGCGAAGACAAGGCAAGTAGACTCTTAGACTTTATAAATAACACTCCGACAACCGGACTCTACGAGTTAATCAAGAAGAAGCGCTCCTAAATACATTTGGCCTCACAAAACGAGAGCGGGTGGCAAGACTGTTCTCATTTAACGGACTAGGCGACAGAAAGCCATCCTAACTTAGTGCCGAAACGAGCGCGCTGGCAACTGGACACACATCTTGCTTATTATTTGAAGAAATTTTCTGCGTCTACTAGACGAGGATGTGAGGATGCAGCTAGCTAACTCGGACTGCTGTGATCTAAATGAGTAATGAAGATAAGAAAAAGCAATTTTTCAAGCAAAATCGGTCATTTTCGAAATATCATCGGTGCAAAAAACCTCGTTAAGGCTAATGGTAAACAAAAATTTTAAAAACGTCAATACAACACATCAAGAGTTGTGCTACTATCATCATAGATTCGGAAAACGGGCAAAAAAGTGTCAACCGCCCCTGCAATTACACAAATAATTCAAGCTCAAGTCTGATTGTCTCAAAAAAACAAAAAGCACCAACGAAGAATCACTCTTGTATCTTTGGAATAAAATATCCGGAAAGCAGTTCCTAGTTGATACTGGTGCACAAATCAGTCTGCTACCCGCCACATTCGCCAAAAGAGCAAATCACTAAAAGAACATAACTTTAATGGCTGCTAATAATACCCCAATCGCAACATTCCCACGTGGTCAGTTGCAACTTAAATTAGGGCAACGTACATTTAGCTGGCTTTTCACTACCGCAAATGTCACGCAGCCCATTTTAGGAGCCGATTTCCTGCGTGCAAATCATTTGTTGGTAGACATCGCAAGGAAAAAAATCATTGACATTGAATCATATAACTCTAATACTGGAATATCAAACAAGATTAAAAACCGTCTCTTGAGGACCAATTATTGTTGGAAATGAATTTGAAGATTTGCTTTTAGAATTACCTACCTTACTCAAACCGAATTTTAACATAATTCTTTTTTACATCCTACGAAACATTATATTGTCACAAAGGGCTCCCAGTCAATGCAAAAGCTCGTCGGTTAGCCGCGGACAAACTCAAACTAGCCAGAAACGAGTTAAGCAAAATTGAAGAGATGGGCATAATACGAAGATTTAATAGCCCATGGGCTTCGCCTTTGCACTTGATCGAAAAAAAGTCGGGAGAGATGCGACCTTGCGTAGACTACAGGCGTTTAAATGACATAACTTTAGTAGACAGATACTCCCTAGCCCACATCCTAGATTTTATACACCGCCTTACGGGATCAACTTTTTTTTCAAAGGTCGATTTGGTTCGGGGATACCATCAAATAGCAGTATTCGAGTAAGATATTCCAAAGACGGCTATTATCACACCATATTGGCTCTTTGAGTTTTTAAGAATGCCCTTTGGCTAAAAAAACGCCTCAAAAATCTTTCAGAGATTTATGGATACGCTGGGACAAAATTTCGATTTTATATTCATCTATCTCGATTATATTTTGGTCTTTAGTCGGAACAAGCAAGAAGACAAAGATCACCTAAAAATCCTATTATAGAAATTGCAGAAAAACGGTTTAATAATCAATTTGGAAAAATGCGTATTTGGGAAAGAAGAAATTCATTTTCTCGGCTTTCGAGTTTCTCGGGAGGGAGTCTCGTCTTTCCCACATAAACAAAACGTGATAAATGATTTTCCACGCCAAAAAACTCATAAAGCACTACAAGAGTTTCTATAAATGATCAATTTCTACCATCGGCTGATACCTCATATATCCGAGATCATGAGGTATAAGTTTAGTACCATTAAAAATAAAGAAAATCAGCTTTTATTGACCGAAGAAATGAACGAGGCCATTAAAAAATTAAATCTGCACTGAAGGGAGCAGTTAGACTCAACTACCCACAGCCCAACGCGTCACTTTCCATAACAACGGATGCTTAAAATTTGGCAGTTGAAGTTGTATTGGAACAGAATTTCGATAAAAAATGGCAACTATTGGCATTATTCAGCCGCCAACTAAGATTACCCGAGCAAAGATATAGTAGATTCGGCTAGATTACAGAATATATAGCGAAATTTGCGCCTGCGTTTTTTTTTTTTTGATGAGTGAAAAACGGTAAAATTTTTAATAAATTTTTTAGAAAACTAAAGAAAGTAAGAGATTTATCTCTGATTTCATGTAATAATATTGGTAGTATTATGATATTAACTTTTTAAGTTTCATCGCTAGGACATCTCCACGAGTTTACCTCTAACAAAGATGGTGTAATTGAGTAAAAAATCTTTCATGTAAATATTAGATATTTGCTAGGCATTCAATTATTAAAAGACCATTCCGGACTTTGTAAAAAATGTAACACGGGAAATATGTCCATTCATCGGGAAGGTCCTAGCTCAACTGATGGATTTGCCTGGCGATGCCCAATAAGAAGTTGCCGCAACTCTGTATCTATTAGAAACAGCGAATTCATAATTTAATTTAAAGATTCATGGTTTAATAAATCAAAATTAGAGATATTAACCTTAATGGAAGTGAAATATCATTGGATATTTAGAGACCCGATTCCTAGGGTAATAGAGAAACTTCTGTGGATTCATCGACAACAATTGTCGATTTGTTTAATTTTTGCCGAGAAGTGTGCTCAATAGTAATTCCCATTTACTTTTTATTGATACTTGAATTTGCTAGCACACAAATTGGAGGACCAGGGAAAGTTGTCGAAATTGATGATGTGAATTCGGCAAAAGAAAATATAATAGAGGTATATGATTGAATAGACGTAAAGGCAAGAGAGTTGACAGTCAATGGGTCTTTGGTGGAATTAAGCCAGGAACGTCTAGCATGTTTTTTGTCAGTGTGCCAGATCGATCCACCTACACTCTATTAGCCCTCATAAAAAAATTTATCCTTCCTGGCACAACCATCCACTCAGATTGCTGAAAATCTTATGCCTGCCTTAAAGACGAAGGATATATTCACCATACTCTGAATCATTCTGTCGAGTTCAAGTCTTCTGACGGAATTAACAAAAATCACATTTAGATTAGGTGGCATGCTCTTAATTTATCTCTCAAAGCCCAGGTATAAGATCACAATTATGCAAGGCACACAAAAACATCTCTATGATGGATATTTTGCAGAATACATTTTTAGAAAAAAGCCGACTATTATCATGAATATAGATACCTATTCAACGAGGAAACAATGTTTAGTGATTTTTGCACACAAATAAAACGGATCTATTAATTTTTCATCATAACGTTTTTTTGATGTATATTATTTGAAAATTGATTGTTTTCATAATAAATTAAAATGTAAAAATATCTTTATCGTGCGATTTCTTTAGTTTTAAGGCAAGGATATAGTTAAGGTCGTAAAATCTTGTCTATATTCAACCTAGAGGTTAATCGGCTGTCAATTTTATTTTTTTAAACTAGAATTAAGTTACACATAGCTTGAGGTTTAAGTTTACCCTTAGGGTTAGCTCAAGCTTTATGTTAGGTTTAGGTTTAGGTTGAGGGTTAGGTTTAGGTTTAGGCTTAGGGTTAGGTTTAGATTTAAATTTAGGTTAAGGTGTAGGTTAGGTTTAGAGTTAGATAGGCGTTAAGTATAGTGTTAGATAGGCATTAAGTATATTGTTAATAGGTGGCAGGTTTCGAGTTTTAAAATATATTTACTTCATACATATATTTTAAATCCTTCTTTTTAATGTTTTTCTGACAAATTACACAATATCAACTCATTTTAGTTATTTTATGGAAAAAAAATTAATTTTTTTAACTTTTGAATTGCGCAAATGCGTTATTTGCTTAAAAATAGCTAATTTTTTAATATAATATAATTTAATATTGTTTAAATCATTAATAAAAAATTAATTTTTGGTTAAGCTTTACTTTATATAAAATTGTTATTGATCATTTTCATGCATCAGTAGCGAAGCGGTCATGCGCTCGTCTAGATTATCCCATTGTGCGGGTTTAACTCCAGTATACCCTGGAAATTTTTCCGTTAAATGATGTTTAAAATTAATGCATTATGACAAAAATGATTTATTAATTGATAGATATCGATTGTTGATCAATTGCAATAAAAAAAATGATTGAAATATTAGATAATTAAGAAGAGAGATAAGAAAGAGATACGAGAGAGAGACGAGAGATAGAGACGAGAGATAATAGAAATAAAATTTTAAAAAAAATGGCGTTTGTGCAAGCGCAAATTTCACGATCTATTCTGTAATACCTCCGTACATTCGATAAAGAACTACTTTCCTTACACTTAGCAATTCGTCACTTCCCTCAATATTTAGAAGGAAGTTCTTTTACCGCCTATAGCGATCATAAGACCCTTCTTACCACAGCCATCTCAAAAGCCTCTGACCATTGGTCAGCAAGGTAACAACGGAAACAATCAGCTATATCAGAATTTACGATTGATATTCAGTATATCTCCAGAAAGGAAAACGTTGTGGCAGACACCTTGTCACGCACAAAAATATGCTCATTGCAAAACGTATCTATGGCTATTGACTATGAATCGCTAGCTGAGGCACAGTCGGGACGATGATACAATAAACGAAGAATACCCTGGATTTAAAATAAAATAAATATAACTCACAGAAGGAGAAAATTACATCCTCTGCGATGTCTTGAAAGGAAATGTCAGGCCTATTCTACCAAAAACTTGGCGCAAGAAAGTGTTTTATATCATCTATGATCTCTCGCACCCTTCAATTTATGCCATCCGAGCTGTAATAGCAAGTAGATTTTTGTGGAAATGGTTGAGAAAGGATATAACGAATTGGACACGATCCTGCATACCCTGTCAAAAGTCTAAAATACAACGTCACTCTAAATCATAACCACAACCATACGATTTGACGTGTCGAAGATTCTAGCATATTAACATTGATATAGTAGGATGACTTACACAATCAAAAAGATTCACGTATCTGCTTATAATAGTAGACATATTTAGTAGTTGGCCCGAAGCAATACCAATATCTGACATTTCTTCATGCACAATTACATGCGCATTTCTTTACAATTGGGTTTTCCGTTTTGGATTACCTGCAAATATATCATCTGATAGAGGTCGTCAATTTATCTCCAAGCTCTGAACATCCATGTCAGATTTACTTGGAATTCAATTACATTGCACATCGGCATACCATCCACTGTCGAATTGATCAGTGGAAAGATTTCACACACATCTGAAACAAGCAATCAGAGTGAGACAAAAAAATATGAATTGGGTAGAAGAACGACCTTGAGTATTGCTCGGAATTCGCACAGCACAAAAAGATGAACTAAAAGCATCTTCAGCGGAATAAGTTTACGGAACTACGTTAAAAGTTCCCGGTAAATTTTTTAATCATTAAACCACAAAGAACAATCAAAAAATCATACTTGCAAAAATACGCGAAAAAGTCGGAACATTTATACCCAAACCCTCACCCTAAATATCACATGCAACCAGCAAAACCCCAACAAACAACGGATATACACAAAAGTCAACACGTATTCATAAGAGTTGACACTACTCGTAAGTCGATGCAAAACCCATACAAAAATCCTTTTGAGATCATCGAACATGGAAACAATAAATTTTTTTTTTTTTTTTTAGTAGAATGAGAAACCACTTGTCAAATGCTTATGATTTCGCATGCAGATTCTAACTCTGCCGGTCGTCTGGGGTATTAGCCGTTTAAAGTAAAACTATTTTAGTAAATATATATCAAATATGTATATATATTAACCTGCTGTCAGCCCCTATTTTTTTTTTATTTTTTAGTTTTTGTTTATTATACTTTTTAATTTTTTTAATATTTTTTATGATAAATAATAAATATTATCAATGACGACCGATGATTTAGGCGCCTGACTGTCAGGCAGTGCCCGTAGGCTAAAACTCATCCTACCCAAGCTCGAAGTAAGAGCAACCATGCCCAGTGGGCTTTGGTTCTCAAAGGAACTTTGTTGGGCCAAGAGATTTTTAATATACGAACTGTACATGTTCGAAATTGATTTACAAAATGTTAAAAATTTAATTTTTGTCTCTTGACCCATCGCTTCGCCTCCTACGAAGCCTTTCAAAAAAGAAAAATCGAAAATAGGACTTACCTCAGATTCCGAGCTAGGAAAATAATCAAAAAATAAATTTTGGGGGAGAACTAAAAAAATGACAATTGTTAAAAATATGCTCAATTTGGTGATCAAAAAAGGGGTTATTGCAAAAAATACATTGATTAAGGGATTCATTAGAAATATTTGGTATTAGCTTTTTATAACATATTTTTTTGATTCTTAACCCATTAATACGACATTTAAATAAAAAATCGAAGCCTGCATTAAGTTGGGGATTTAATTTAGAGAGTACAATCCAGTTAGAGAGATTAAGATTATTTATATCATGTTCTTTTCTTAGTTTATTAGTTAAATTACATTTATTAAACGCTTTAGACGTGACTACCTTGTCTGATACCTGCTTTAAAAAATCTTTCGCTTCTGTGCATTTAGTGCTTAAGAATGTGTTACATAACTTAAAAATTTGGGGAGGCTTTATTTTTAAAAAAAGACTAAACCAAAAAAGTGAACCAGTTACCCATGTTTTTTTACGATTAACAAATTTAGAATTAATTAGGTTCTTGATATAGCTATCTAGCTTACAGTATTTAATGAAGGCACGTGCTCTACTCTTTGCAATTAATGCCGCCAGTGGTAAAATACCAGCCTCCTCTCTAATGGCATCTAAACCTACTGTCTTACTTACCTTAAAGCTAATCCTTTAAGCCTCATCTACTATTGACTGGAGAACCCCTACGCGTCTAGCTGACATACCCCATAATTCCGAGCCATATAAAAGTGTGGGGATTAAGATGCTTTTAACTATTTTAATTTTTATCCATAATGGAACAAACGATTTATACAAATAATTTTTAAGAATATTAAATTTTTTGGCTTCAATTAATTTCCTATTAATTATTAAACTATTAAATGAAAGACTAGTATTAATTAAGCACCCCAAATAAGTATATTCATTAGCAATATTAATTTTATCTTTACCTACAAAAAAATTATCGGATATATCATCATAAAAGTTAAACAATAAAATCGCACACTTAGAAGAATTAATTTTCATTATATTATTAACCGACCGACCATGTATTATGCTTTTCAAGCATTATTTTAAGGCCTACCTCTGATTCTGAAAAAAGTACAAGTTCATCTGCATATAAAAGCCCTAGAATTAAAAAGTTAAGCCCTGGAACCGAGACTCCCTGGTCACTCATATCCTCAAAAATATCATTAATAAAAAAATTAAAAAGAGTTGGTGAAAGTGGGCATCCCTGTCTTACGCCTCTTCCTAGTTTAAAGGAATCTGTTAGAATGCTAGTGTTAGGAATTTTTACTTTAGCTGAAGATGTCAAATAAAGTGCTGAGATTAAGCGTATTAATTTATTAGGTATGCCTATTTTATGTAGTTTATAAAAAAGAAGATTATGGGGAACGGAGTCGAAGGCTTTATAAAAATCTACAAAACATGACAATGTGCTTAAACCTGCTAATGAGCGGCGCTTACAAATTTCAAAAAGAGACGTGACCTGTGACATTGTTTCTTGTTTCTGCCTAAAGCCAGCTTGTGCTTTTATCAATTTTTTATCAAAGTTAACTACGATGCGGCTATTAATTATTGTGGGCTAAAATTTTAAGAGCTGAATTAATTAAAGAAATACCACTATAATTATCTAAAAGAGAAAGGTCACCTTTTTTTGGGATAGGGATTATTATCGATTGGTTAAGATTGGGATTAAAAAACTTACTGTCCCACATTTCTTTAATAAGTTTAATAATAGAGTCCGAAAAGGAAGAATTAGAGGGCTTATTATCAATTAAGCATGCTTTAAAAATTTCCGCGGGGAAGCCGTCTGTACCAGGAGATTTATTGGTGCCTAGAATCCTAATAGCATTAAAAACTTCTTCCTTATTTAGGTCAGCAGTGTCATTTGTTTTATCTAAATTAAAAATATTGGGAATATCTATATTAGAGGAAGGGGATTGGGTTATGTATAAATCGGCATAAAATGTTTTCCAGACATGGCACTCTTCTTCAAGATCGTTTGATTGTAAATTTGTGGCGGGATTTTTTATTGAAATTTTATGATTTAAAGAATGCGTATTTATACTGTTTTTAATAAAATGCCAAAATTCGCGGGGATTATTTTTAGAATTGTGAGCAGCCCTAATGAGATTCTTTTCCCTAAGTTTTCTTTTATGCTGTCGAGAAAGAGATTTAATTTTGAGGCTTAATTTAGCTATATTATTTAAAACATCATCCGTAACATTACCTTAAGATATTTTTAAAAGATTTTTACGATTTTTTACCAATTTAATGATTTTTTTGGCAAAAACTTTTGTCTTTTGTCCGAATTGAATATTTTATTTTTACCGATTATGTCTAAAATGGTTGAGTTAAACTTCTGCTGGAAAATATTTGAGTCCTTAAGTTTTAAGAGTTGTGCCCAGCGATTATCACTTAAAAAAACGTCTTTATTTTCATTAATTTTAATAGCGCTTATTCTTTTTTTGCAGTTTAACTTATTAAAATTTTTTACGGGGACTTTGGCAAAAATGGGGAAATGGTCAGAAATATTATAATCGTTTAAAATTTATGAGTGTCAACAGAAAACCCAAAAGTTACCATATGGTCAATGTGAGACCTCCTACCATCTTTTCTATTAAAAGTAAAGGATGAGGCGCCTGAATATTTTAGAAAAAATGGTGAAAGACCCTGTGATAAAGCCCATTTAGCAAATTTTTCTTGTGTCATGTTAAGGTTGCCTAACAAAATTATTCTAGCCTTATTTTTATGAGCCTTTGGGTATTTTTTAATGCATAAATCTAATTCTTTTAAACAATTATTTCTAAGAGAGCTGGTAGAGGGAATGTAAACAGATATTATTAGAAGAGAAGAAAACAAGCCATCTTTATTAATCATAATATTTTTTAAAGTGGAATCAATTTTGATGACATCAGTGTTATTATTTAAAATATTTTTACCATTATTATCTGTCCATGTCAAGTTAACCGCTACAAAAAAGTTACAGGAGACAAATAGTGACGCAACGAGTCCTAAATCTTTTTTAACGCCTAAAAAAAGTCCACGATAACCCCTTTTACCATCAGAAGGAACGTCAAAGACTAAATAATTTTTTATAAAAAGGCGCCACCAAGAGGAAGGGTGAGAGGTCTCTTGTAACGCTAAAATATCGGGAAGCTTTTCAGATAATAAACCATATAAATCATTGAATTTGTTTCTTATTGAATTAATATTAAGGGATAGAAGAGAGATAGAGCTTATGTTTTTCAATTAAAAATGCAGGTTTTTAGGGGATTGGCTTGGTAATTGCGCGCGCAATTTAAATGGTTTATTTAATTTAACAAACCACCCCAAATTTTTATTAAAAGACTTAAGAAGGTTTAAAATATCACAGGAGGAATTAGAATTGCAAAATAAATCAAATAGACCGCCACCGTTAGGTTGTAAGATTTTTTTAAGGGTGAATTTAGGCTTTACGGGTAAATTAGATAAAATGCGGTCAACCCAACTAAAAACTCTATTATAACCAAAATTAAATACATTAAATATACAAAAATTAATTACCTGGGGCTGACACTCAGGACTAAAGTTGCGCTGCCAACCCATATGAGATTCTAACATGCGCATATGGAAACAATAAATGCCGTGTTAATTAATATAAACAGGAAAATTTAAATTTGTTTCAATAGAAAGATTGAAACCGGTATATACCGAAGAAGAAACTACTGACAGCGGAGCTGGGGGAGGCTATGTAGCTGAATTATCGCACCGCCATTTAATTCCGTAAACCATCGGTAGTTATTATTATTTTTCTTCTGGCATCAATCGTGTTCGGATACCAAATCCTCCACAAAAGGTATAAGCGTATCCTTTGTATATAAATTTTTTTAGTCTTAATCAGTAAAGAAATCATAAAATCTGGAATTTAGCTTAAAAATAACTCGACAGAAATGAGGCTGAAAACAAAATAAAAGAACACAGAAAAAGTAAAATGTGCTCAAATATTTATTTTAAATTCTTTTCTTTTAATTTCTGTGTTTATACTGTGAAATAACGGATCATCAACAAAAAGATATGAATCTCACTTAAATTAATAAATAAAAATTTTAAATCTATATTTTTTTGAAATAAGGATGATTGGTTGAGTGCCATTAACCTAAAACATGACCGTAAAGCTTAATAATTATTTAACCCTAGAAAACCCACCATAAAAAACTCACACGAATACCCACGTGCGCCACATTTGTGGCAATCTGTAAAATTAACATTATGGACGATATTATTGAATATTCTCCCGAAATTTCTGATATTGATAATTTTGAAATGATTGAGAGTTTTCCAGAATGTGAAAGTACGAGTGAAGATGATGTTTTAGTACAAACAGATGAAGATTATTTTTGTGCAAAGGATTCTTCCATTTGGTGTTGGAAACCATTTAATTCCACTAGAACTAGAACCTCAAACATTATCAGAAGGAGAGAAGGGCCTTCTACGGCTGTTTCGACAATTGGTATTTTAGAAACCTTTTTATATTTTCTGCCTAATCATGCGTTAGAAGTCATCATTACTCATACAGACATTAAATGTAAATCATTATTTACCGATTGGAAAAAAACGGGCTTAACAGAAATAATGGCATTTCTTGGGATACTAATTGCTTATGGTGTGACAAAAAGTAGGCGGAGTTCCACACATGCACTTTGGAGACAGGATGACCCTTTCAATATGCCAATTTTTAATGCTTCCATGTCTAGAACTCGTTTTGAGAGGCTTTACAGAGGGTTGAGGTTTGACGATTCGACGATTAGGAATGAGAGAAAAGCAACTGATAAGTTATCTGCTTTCCGAGAAATTTATGATATTATTCACGACCGTTGGAAGAGTGTGTATATACCTGGAGATTATGTCACTATAGATGAACAGCTAATTGGTTTTAGAGGACGTTGCAGCTTTATTGTATATATTCCATCAAAGCCAGACAAATATGGAATTAAACAATGGATGCCTTGCTGTGTGGGAACAAATTACGTCTTAAGCTTTGAGACATATACTGGAATGGTTGGTGGATGTAGAGATTTCGAGCAAGGGCGAAAAGTCGTGATGAGGCTATCTGAATGTTAAAATAATCACCCGGGAAGAGGAATTACAACAGACAACTTTTTTACCTCAAAAGAATTAGCTGCAGATCTTCTTAAAAAAAATATAACATTAGTTGGTACATTGCAAAAAAATAAAACTTTTATCCCCCATCATTTCAAGCTACCGAATAAACAAATATTTTCATCGAAGTTTAGACTCACAAAAGAAATGACGATTGTTGCTTATACTCCAAAAAAGAATAAATGTGTTATTCTACTTTCAACACAACATCTCAAAAACGATTTAGGAACAGAAGAAGAAAAGTTTAAACCAATAATCACTCAACATTATAACGAAACAAAAGGTGCATTCGACAAAGCTGATCAAATGATCAAGGAATATTCAGCAAGAAGAACAGCAAGAAGATGGCCTATGGTAATATTTCAAAATTTGCTAGATATCTGTGCCCTGAATTCCTATGTTATTTTTAAACATTATAACCCAACCATTACGAGGGAGAAATATCTTCGTGAATTAGCTCTTTTGCTTGTTCATCCACATTCAAATAGAAGGCTTCATGACACTCCGAAGTTAACAAAATCCATTGTTGATGATATTGTAAAGGTGATTGGAAGGCTACCCCATAACCAAAATGAAGATGAAAAAACGGAAAAGGATGAAAAATTGTTCGGAAGATGATATATATGCACAATGGGAAAGAGAAAAACAACAAGGAATATGTGCTATAAATACGAAGCATTTGTATGCTCAATTCATTCAACAATATTACAGATTTGCCAAAAATGCTTTTTGTCTAAATAAATAGTTCATCAATATAATAAATATAGATACATTTTAAGTTGTTTTCCTTTTATTCTTAATCTGATTTAGTTTTATTATCCATCAAAATTTAGGCATTCTTGAGTAATTGCCACATTTGTGGCACTCTTGGGCTTTCGGGGGTTAAATTAGGCAAGCTATTTTTTGCTTATTTTACTATATTTAATAAATTCAGGGAAATATTGTGTCAATTTAATAATTTTTGTTTAGCTTGCATTAAGTTTGCTCTGGAGTGCACGATGTTTAGTACCGGGTTTTTCAATGATGATTACGAATCGTATTTATTAATTTTCGACATCTTCACAGTAATTAGCACGCATCAATCAAAGTTTTTGATTTCAAATTACATTTACTTAATATGTGGGTTTTAAGTAATTTAAATAATATATTGCGGTAGACGATTGTACATGCACGGGCGCGGTTGGCTAACAAGATTACTTAGATTATATTTATTTTATCTCTATCTTTTTTTAATACATAATTATCAAACCAATGTTTCACCATTAAAGCGAACGGTATAAAAAATTTTTTGCAAAAAAATAAAGACGAAGAGATCAAGAAAAATGCTCCATGCATTCCTTTACGCTTATTATGATCATAAACACTCCGGAAGGAAGCGAGCAGGAATTTTAATCTACGAAACAGGGCATTTGGGTGCCGATGGAAAAATTTGTATATAAAGATAATTTGGCTAAAGTTACTTTTATCAGATATTTTCGCATGCGCAAAAATGTCGTTATGATTCATCTTTAAACAAAGCAGATAATCTTTTTTATAATTTTCATATAAGTACGTTTAAATTTATCATCTTTTAAAAGGGATTAAGTCTCAGTTCGCCGACTCATTTTGCCGAGACACGTTTCGCCGAATCATAAATTCGTCGAAAAATAATTTAAAGAAAAAACATAAAATAATTATATATATTAAAGGTAACAAAAAAAAAGAAATATTATTAAGAACTATAAATTAGTTCGCATGAGGAAATTGCTATCAAAAATGGAATTTTTGATCAGCAAACGAGGGAAGGATCAAGTATATTTTGGAGGGTTTTACTATGTTATTGACAAGATTTGCACAGAATCGGTCTGCTGGCGATGCGTCAAATGGGGATGTAAGGGGTGCCTGATCACTAATATTAATTACAAAGAACATTCTACATTACCAACCACAAAAAGTTTTCACCACCACAGACCGTCACCAGAAACACTTTTGGCTAAAAAAATCAACCAAGATTTAAAGACGTCAGCGAAGGTTAGTCAAATTTCTACACGAACATTAATAAATCAAAATTTATGCCTTGACTCCACTGAAACAATTGGAAAAGTCGGTACGAAAAACTCATTGCGACAGATGATTTATCGTGTGCAAAAAACCGACAATAATTATCCAATGGAACCACAAACCGCATCTGATATAATTATTACAGAAGAATTCAGAAAAACTAAAATGAAGAATTTTTACTCTGTGACAATACAGAAAATAATCAAAAGCGTATGCTTATTTTTGGAACAATTCAAAATATTAGTCAGCTCAGTTCCTGTTCCATTTGGTTATGCGATGGTACATTCAAAGTTTCCCCGAATGTATTCGATCAATTATACACAATTCATGGGCTTTTAGAAAAATATGCAATTCCTTTTTTATATATTTTATCAAAAAAAAAGGATCAGCAATCTTATGAAACAATGTGGAGAAAAATAAGAAAACTGAATGCAAAAAAATCCTTCAACGGTCATTTTCGATTTCGAAAAAGCTGCTCAAAATGCTACCCTTTCTTATTTTCCTGGCATAACAATTAGGGGATGCTTTTTTCATCTTGGGCAAAGCATATGACGTAAAGTAAATCAAAGCGGTCTTAGAGAATCATATATAAATGATATTGAATTCAGAAAATTAGTCAAGATGCTAATGGCTTAAGCATTTGTTCCTGAAATACATGAGATTGAAAGCTTTGTAGAATTACAGCAACTACAGAACTATCAAGAAAGTCTTGATGTTGTGTTTGACTATTTTCAAGACACCTATATAGGGCGAAAAAGATGAAATCATCGCGGTCAAGGAATATTCCCAATTTCTACTTGGAATGTATACAATGCTAAACTTCAAGGAGAACCTCGAACGAACAATTCAGTGGAGGGGTGGCATTTAGCCTTTTGCCAATCTATTGGTTCAAATCATCCAAATATATCAAAGTTCATTACAGGGTTAAAAAACGAGCTGCAACTGCAAGAAGAAAACATGCGCTTCATAAATGTTGGCGAGATTCCTACAATTGCAAAATAAAAAAGTATGTAGAAAGAGAGGATAGACTCAAACGCATAACTGAAAGCTTTCATAATAGAACCATTGCTCAATATCTAGAAGGAATTGCAGCTGACATTGAAATAATTATTGATTAATTTTTTTGATAGTATATTTAAAATAATATTATTGTTTTTATTATTAAATTAATATAATTAATAAGATTTGTGATTTAAAAAACTGTCGGAAATCCTTTAAATTTTAAAAATATTATATTTTGATCAAATTTTGTTTTTATATTAATTTAAAGAAAACACATAATCGATAAGGATGTTTTAAAAATAAATTTTTTAAGATCAGTTATGGTATTTAGGAGAAAATTAATTTTCGGCGGAAAGTGTTTCGGTGAACTGAGAATGAGTGATTTTAAAGGATATTTTAATTTAAATTTTTAAAATTACTAGATTACATTTTAAAACATTCTTATTGATAGTTTTTTGTAAAATAGAATAAAAAATCTTTATAAATTTTGTTTTTTTGATTTTAATTAATTTGAAATTAATTAATACAAAAGAACGAATTGTAAACTGGTAGATAAGATAGCTAAATATTTTTAGTCTAAGTTAATGTTATCCAATAGTTGTTTTTCTAAAATTTGATTGAGGATGTTAATAAATAATTGATCATATTGGCTACAGAATCTATTTCGCTAATTAAATTCATCTTTTAACATCATAAGAATTACCTATTTTTTCATTTCTCCTAGAATCGCGACCTACGCTTCCTCTTTTGAAATATTTTTTTACCGCGCCCCAATAACTTTCGACATTATTTGTATGTATTCCTGTGATTAGATCCTATATCAGAAATTAAATAACTTTGAAATAAAGAGAATGGTTCACTGTATAATGAATATATGGTGGATTTACGTCAATTTCTATCAAACCTTTTTAAAAGATAATAAAAACCATTATATGACCGAAATTGGTCCGTGTGAATTTCCGAACCAGGAAGTAAATATCTAAAATTAATAAATTTCAGACATTTTTATTATTTCTAAAAGGGTTTGGGCTCTTCTATTAGGTACGTATACGACAATACCAACCTTGATAAATCAACTATTATACCTTGGTAGTTGTGTCAAGCATTCCCAGAACCCACCTTAAAGGCTGGTAAAGAGCATGACCTGTGGGTTACTGACAATAAATAATCTCGATTGTATTTAGCCTTTCTGATGACGGATTCGTCAATCTGAACAACATGCCCTATGCCTCCTATTCGTTGATCGATTTGCCTGATCTTCCAACCACAAATCAGTTTTACATCAAAAACTTACAATTCTAATTTTTCTATTGAGTGAGGATATGAGTCGGCGAGAAACACTCAAATGATGTTTCATAAGAGGTGTTTATAAAACCCAAAGTCTTAAATATTCCATGAAAAAAGACAGAGAAACTTTAGATTTGTACAGAATGGTCCCTGCGTTATTTTTTTTTACATACCATGTGAGATTGAAAGCTTTTTTGCGCATTCAGTACATCGAAAATAATACAAATATTAAATTAAATAATCACATAATTTTCCTCAGATAAATCAGGAGAATTTTTCATAATATTTTGGCACCTATTGCAAATTTTGTCCGGATCAAGAAATCCATTAGATTTAAGATAATTGACAGTGCTCTGATTGGATTCAATTATATTTTTAAATAATTTGCGATCCATTAAACAAATAACAACAAAAATTTACACGAGGTATCAATATTAGACAGTCAAGATAATTTTTTTTGATTAAAAATTAGATGCGATCATATTTAAAAAATAAAAGAAAGTTTTTTATTTAATTTTTTTAATTGATAAAAAATAAAAAAATAAGCTTGTTTAATCAAACGCCGTCAAAATGTCGCGCATGCGAAAATTTCCGCTTTAAGTTACTTTAGCCAAAAAAATAAATATTCAAATATCACGATGGAAATGATCGACAGGCAGGTTTATCATTTAAGTGTAACAGATTAATTTCGGCAGCATGCGCGGTACAAAAATCTCTCTGGGCAGATATTTTAACAACTAGAGTGACTATTTACAAATTAAAAAATTATTTAAGGCTCAGAGTGATATCATAATTGATAAAATACTCATTTACACAATATTTCAAATGCATAAGTCAAAATATAATTGCGTTTGTATTGTAAAGGCTTGTCAACATAAAGTAATATTTTTCTATCAGTCAAATATCAGTCTGTTTTGATATTCTGTGGGCAAAAAACTATTTATAATTCGTTTGGACGTTACAATAGAGATTCTAAGACCGAAAATTTGAAAAAATGATAAATTTTAACTTTTTTTAACGTAAAAATGGCTTTTTGAGGTCAACAAATAGACAAAGCAATTACAGTGTTCATTTATTACTTTAAACGTATGATTTAGTTTCGTTGTGGTTTATTTTAATATTAAATATTTCTAATTTTTATTGTTTAAATTTTTTTTTTTATTTTCATCCATAAAAATTAAAATTAAAAGACGTTTTAAAAAAAAATGATTAAAACAGGCTAATAAGAAGAGTCAATCTATCATTTCCTTAATACTCATACCTCTTCTTCGACTAGATTTGTTGAAAAAAAATTTATGGACTGGTCTAGCTTGTTTCTATCATAGAATGTTTCAAACCAGTATGAGTCGTAGATTTCTATGACGTTTCATAAAAATTTGTCAAAATATTGCATTCTAACTCCGTCTAAAATCTGGTGTCTGTAGCAATATTCGAGCAGATAACTGTCGTATAACCATTTTCTGGTGCCCGATAGAGGCATAAGCGACAGACCCAGCATCAATTTCCTTCTTTAGAGTTTGTGTCGGCCCCACTTTCAGGATCAAGAAAATTATCCTCATGAATAACAAACTCATGAGTATAATTACGTTCTGGAATATTTTGAATGTTTAAATGGTCAGCCCAGCCATCAGAGATAATTTTGGTATCAAATTTTATGTAAAAGACAATACTTGGCTTGATCCAGTTTCGAATGAGTGGAATTAATGTCTCAGCTGATCTGTTACGAACGGTACATAGAAACCTTCGCCTTGGAGAAGTTTCGGTTTGTCTTTGAAGAGCTTTTAACACCCAAACCCCTTGAACTCGCTGTCCCCGGTGATATTTTCGGCGATCAAATTTCGCCTAGTCTATTTCTACAGTCATATGGTCTCCTCCTAATATAAATTGTGGATTAATTGAAGCATGCATAATTTTTAAAAGGCAAACTTCCCGACAAAGGCTATACCAATTAACACCGGTATCTTTTAATAAATAATATTTACATGGAGAAACTGAACGCTGAATTTTAAATTCTATTTTAGTTTGTCGTGATCTTTTATACCAGAGGTAGGTGTCTAACAGAGTCTAAAAAATTAGAAATTTACAAAATTTTTAATCGATTTTGTATTCCCAGTTTATTATACAAAAACTATTATTCAAGTCTTGAATATTTTCATTTTGAAATCACCATGATCTATGTGGATTAGCTTGATTTCCAAAATTTCACTTTTATTTTAAATGATAAAGGTATATTTAAATTAATATGAGCAGTCTTAATATGTAAATTTGTATGAATTACTTTATATTGTATATACAGAAATATCGAAAGGATATTTATTAAATTAGGTTTTTAAAATTAATGAAAAATATAATTAAGTTAAATTATTAGGAATTATTACCTTAGGAATTTATAGCTTTGAATGATCGAACCATGAATTGGCTCTGAGTTAAATTGTTCTTCGACAGCTGCGAAGAGAGCATCGCCATATAAATCCGTCCTTTATATTATTCCTACGCTCCAAAACACATTCGTTCGCACAATATATATTTTGTCGATTGGAAGCAATTAAGTTCATTCTTAAACAAAAATTGACGGCTGTTTTATCCGAGGCAGCAATTTTTAAATAAAAGAAAAGATTATTAATCGAAAGATTTACCATTTCGTCAGCCATCTATTGTATTTCGCGTGCTAACCTTTACCACTTATATGATAAACTTGCCGATCGACATCTTCATAAATGGGTGCGCCATCTGTCTTGGAAAGTCAAATACCAAGCGCACAGGCATCACTATCGAACTTTTTATCGAAGAGGATTTTAATCTGCGATGTTAAGTAGATCTTATAAACTTGCAGTCTTCTCCTGGTGGCTGTTACAAATTTAACTTGGTTTATAAAGATCATTTGACAAAGTTTATTCAGTTGATTTATATTAAAGAAAAAATTTATTTATTAGGCTTAAACTATAATTTAAATCATATTTTACATGTGAATTTTTCAACAAATTTTTTTACTCATAGCCTTAAAAAATAAATCAGCTCCTGCCGTCGCAAAAAATATCTAAGATATTTTCATTATTGTGCACAAAAATCATTTTGCAGTCAGATAATGGTCGAGAATTCGTCAATCATTGTCTCGAAGAATAAGTCCGTCAGTGGCTAGACAACAAATTAATTAATGGTCGACCTACACTGTCTTAAAGCAAAGATAGTGTTGAACAAGCGAATCAAGAATAATATGTTTAGAATGTGGTTTGATCACACATCTAGCGAATGGGGCAAATGTCTACCGTAGATTCAATATAAAAAAAATTTCATTTAGTAGCGGTATAAAAAAATCTCACAATAAAGAGCTATTTGGAACAAGACCAAATATTGGAATAAGCACTGCTAATGTGCATTCTATTTTATTATCCACTATATTTTGAAGAAGATTTAGACATTATCCTCATAGTAAGATACTGATTAATTTTTGAATTTACTTTTTAGAAAATATACTTAGTGACTATGATTTAATAATATCAATCCTTCTAACCATTCCGATAAAAACATATGCCTAGTTTGCAAGAATGAATGCACAAGGGCACATCGATGCAATATGTGTGGCAAATATTGCCATATCATTTCTGGTGATCCTATTGGCGAAGATAGTTATGGATAAGAACTAACCTGCAACATACTCATGATGATTTAAAGGGATTAAAATAAAGCAGATTGCGCAGATAATCTCAAAAAGCAAGCTGAAAAATGCTATCAAAGTCATCGCTAGATAAATAAGATTTAAGGACAGGGGATACAGTAATGGTCGAGATCCCTAGCATTTACCGAGCTAGATTGGATCCTAAAAATATTTTTGGGTCCATCTTATCGATAGACGCGCACAAAAATATTAAAAAAGTGACAGAAAAAGGGATCATAAAAGAAAAATTTATCGCCAAAAAGGTCTTAAAGATCCCTGATATAGTGATAAATGATAAATCCTCAACTACCGCAACCATCTCTGTCAGAGAGTACAGTAGAGCCAACTCAAAATTTGATGGACAAGGATTAAAAAAATACAATTTTTTTGCGAAACTAAAATTCGCTCAGATGCTGTTGCAGAAAAAATAATATACTGTGCAACAGCAAATGAAACTCAAAATCTACCTGCTGAAATAAAAAAATTATCTTTAATCAATAACTTATATTTATTTTTTTTACTCGCCTTCGTTATAATTAATTCAATATTTTTTCGAAAAACAATATGGTACGGAAATAACGATTTTTCTAAAATCTAAGATATTATAAAATTCATTTTAAACTGAATGCAACAATAAAGAGAAAATAAAAAATACATTGTCCAAAATAATTTTAATTATTTTGATTGAATGATCAGAAAGATAAAATTTCATAGAGCAGAGGTTGCCAAACTACAGCTCGCGAGCCATATGAGGCTCTTTTAAGAATGATCTTTTTCTCTTTAATAAGGCAAATGTTAGGAAAGTAATCGCAAGCTTTACTAATCTCACGCCGACGTACCCTAAATTCATTTTTTACCGGATATCTGAAAATATATAAAAAAATTTGATCTTGTAAATTAACTCTGGGATTATCATCTTACAGAAGATATTTAGACCAATTTTTCTACGCATATAATTTTTAATATTAAATTTTTGATATGTTAATCATAAAAATACTTTTTCAGAATAAATCTGAAATCGAAGGTTAAACACTTTTTTGCATTTCTTTTAAATACGTATTTGATTGAAGCTTTCGAAAAATTTTGAATTTGGAAATAGATCTAGAAGTATCAAGGAGCATGATCAGCCCCTGGCAAAGAGAGTAAATGAGGAATCATTTTAAGGCAAATAGGTCGGTTGATATTGAATAATAATATCTATCATCAGTGAAAAGAAAAAGTCGTCGATAAGCATTGACGCTGAAGTTGAAAAATCTGTTCTAAAAATTCTAAATACTTGATTTAAGTTCGCATAAATAAACACATTTAAAAAAAATATTAAAATAAATGTATTATAGCATATTCCACAATTTTTAGAATTGCCTTAACATCAATCTGGCATTTTGAAAATTTCTTAAAAACAAATCAGGCATTTCGTGAATTGCCTAAAACTGAATCTGGCATTTTGCGAATTGCCGGATTTCTCATATTACAGGTGACATTTCACACATGAGGCATATGATAAAAAAGTTCGGCCAAATCAAATTATTCTTGAGATATTATATAATTAATAAATTATTTTTTCTGAGATCAAACAAAATTTTTGTAAATTTGAGCAGAAAATTGTAAAGATGAGTTGAAATAATTTTATTACAATATTTAGAGACGTCATTTAGCTAAGAATGATATTAAAAATTAAACTATTAGGTTGTTCGGAAAGTAATTTCTTTTATTTAACAAATGTTGGGATTAAATGCATTTTTTTATAACATACATCACATTTAAACTGCATGATCCTTACATATTTCAAGAGATGATATTTTTAGTTTTTTAAATGAAAAATTTGGATCTGTTCTACGCATTCGTTTTTGATATGTGCGCAAAAAAACATGGATATAGACAAACGACATTTTTACCATAGTTTACTCTTTTACTTCGAAAAGTGTAAAACTGCATCTAAGGCAAGGAAAAAACTATTTAGATATATAATAGGAGTGTATTGATTGAACGCCAGTGCCAAAATTTGTTTACGAAGTTTCGATCTGGCAAATTTGACGTTGATGATGCACCACCACGTTATGGAATGCCAGTGGAAGCTGATAAAGACATAATAATGACACATATTGATTCAGACAGGCGAACAACAACTCGTGAGATCGCTAAGAGATTAAAAATATCAAATTCTACATTCCATGATCATTTAAAACGGCTGGATTTAGTCATAAAGCTCGATATATGGGCTCCTCATATTTTGACAGAAAAAAATTAATGTCGTCGTGTTGAAATCTGTGATTTGCTTCTAAAGCGTCAATAAAATGACATGTTTTTGAAAAGTTTAGTCACTAGGAACAAGAAATGGGTTGTCTACAAAAATGCTAAAAGAAGAAGATCCTGGAGTAAAAAAGATGAACCGGCTCAAAGCATCCTAAAAGCGGATATCTATCAAAAAATATTGATTCTATCTGTTTAGTGCAATTTCAAAGAAATCGTTTATTTTTAGCTTCTACTGGAAAATCAAACAATCAATAAAGAAGTATATTGTTATCAGTTTAACAAATTAAAGGATTTTCTGAAACGAAAAAGGCCAGGATTGATAAATAGAAAAGGTGTAGTGTTCCATCATGATAACGCAACACCTCATATAAGTATGGTAGCTCGTCAAAATCTTTTACAGCTTGGATAGGATACACTGCCAAACCCACCATATTCTCCAGACCTTGCATCATCATCAGATTAATATTTGTTTCGGTCTCTCCAAAATTTTTTGGATGGAAAAACCCTTACTTCGAATGAGGATGTGAAAAGTCACCTAATCAGGTTTTTGCCAGCAAAAACCAAGAATTCTATGAGAGTGGGATAATGTTACA
>JBBNEX010000256.1:0-39807 GCA_038021265.1 Cyprinella venusta | reverse complement strand
TCCAAACAACAAATTTTGTAGTTTTTTTGTTATCTATCCTAATTTTGTGTTTCAAAAAGATTAACATATCGAATATCCAATTAAAAATTTTAAAATGCCTTCTTTTTTTTCTGCGCAAAATTGTGCTAACCACTATCTGGGCATGTTAAATAAGACGTGCAAACATAATAATAAACCTAGTTAAACTTTTGGACACAAGAATGGTTCATGATTCTTTAGAAATAAACTTTGCATTAATTTGAGGCTTATATTTTTAGTAGTTGCTTATTTTATTAAAATTTCTGTTTTCATGCTGTTAATCTTCATAATTATTTGTATATGCATGCAGAATTATTTGTGAAATTATGGCATTAATTTAGTTGTTTCTTTACACAAGAAAATAATTTGATTATGCTTATCAAGTTTAAATATTTCTCAATTATAATAACCAACGAAATCATATGAAACCTTTGCAAAGAATCACCAAGACATCAGTTTATATGCAAAATATTACCCATAAATTATTTTTATATTAATACGGCAATCTAAATGATATGATCTGTCAAACAAAAGAGAAATGCATATTAAGAGAGTAATTTAAAATTAATAATCCAAATCATTTTTAGTATTAAATCAACTAAAATAAGCATTTTTATTCAACTTAATAATATCATCACTCTTACATTGCTATAAATACTCTTTATATAGTTTATGAAGTTCCATCGAATGTTTTACTTTAAAATCATGCATTATTATTTTTGTCTCAGTTATATTTTATGTTAGTCGATAATTATTAATTTACCAATGACAATGTTGATTATATCAATTTTAAATGCCTGCTCAAGATACCAATATTAGATAAAAATAAGGTAATTATATACCACGAATAAAAAATTTAATCGCAGGACATAAAATTAATCGCGAATAACGATTTAATTGCTTAATCGCGAATAATGGAAAGCACTAGCTTTTATACATTGTCTGTTTATTTGAATTGCCAGTATAAACGCCTCGTCAAGGTCATATAACCAATATGTAAAAATGTCCCTGATTCGTTATAAGATGTAATAAATTATGCAAAAAAAATTTTTAAAGGTATTTAGCATTTAATTTTATGCACTAAATTTAAATTTTTCGATTTAGTGTATATTTCAATACATTTTAATTTGGTAAGTTTTTGACTGTGAATTATGATTAAATGATTCAACCGTAAGCATATTTTATAATACTAATAACTTCTTATTATTTCCATTCATTTAAATAATTACATAAATTTATATTTTTGAAAGCAGCTCGATAAATTTTTCTAAAGTTATAAATAAATTTACAAAATATTAAAAGAGGAAAAAAGTTAATATCTTCCTTAATTAGATAAATGCTTAATATTGCAGACATTCGAAAATTTGACTCGTGAAACAGAAGAGAAATGGTAGATAAGTTACGGTTCACTTTTATACACATAATTTTCAATGAGCGAAAAAATTCATAAAAAATTTGCTCATTTTTTTAAGTGGGCATTTGTGATTTTTTAAAAAAAAAATTAAAACCTGGAATAGAAATATTATTATGATAATAAAAATAAATTAGAATGGGATAAGCAGGTCATTTTTAATGAAAAGGCTAGAGAATCATAACGATTCAAAATATGACTATTAGTAGTCGATGTAATTATGTTTATTAAGATTTTGTCTAACCAGTATTTTTTTTAAATATTTGTACGAGAAATAATTCTTAGAATAAAGATTTACTTCAAATTAAATCCAGCATTTTGACTTGACAATTACACGTGCAAAATATTATCACGCTCAAAAGCTGGATTAGAATTTACTAAATTATGTAAAATTTTCTTATCTGACTTGTATGAAAATTTTTTTTTAATAGTCATGAAAATTTTTTTTTCGGCTTTGTTATAAATAACTATGTGAATAAAAAAAAAATTTTTATGTATGTTTAGCATCTGCTATTTTAATTCTCTAGTACTCATGTTTGATGGCGCGTATGATTGAATATATTCTAATACGTGAAGTATAAAGTGCAAACCTAAATACATACTGCGGTTTATCCTTATTCAATTGGGCTCATGGTTTTGAGGCTCTCTTTAATAAAGTTAAAAAGAATTTAAAGATTATTTAAATTTCATAAAAAGTTTTTGCCAGTGTCACATAAAATTTGCATCTCCTGATTTGTTTGGGTAATATCTACCATTTAATGTCATTTAAAATTTTTTTGTATAATTTGAATAGTTGATATTTTTTCCTTAATAGAATATAATAAGGTAAAGAAACTCAGTAAATAGTTAATCAGTAGTATTCAAGAATGTTAATATAACTATTACGTTACTTTATCTCGTTATTATTAGGTTATGGTACGTTAATTTTGCATTTTTTATTAATTTAAATATTTTAGGCATTTTATTAGCATATATCATAAATATTTTAATTGAAAGTCTGACACATGTTGGTTTTTATTGATGTTTCGTCAAATTTATTTCTATTATTATGCTTTTTTAATAAAACTTTAATAAATTCAACTCTTTAATATATATTAAAACGTTAATAAATATATGAAAATTTTATATTCAGTATAATTCATAAAACATTATTTTGAAAAACAATTATTTTTTTCACAATTTTTTTTAATTATATTATGAAACATTTTAATAACTTCTCGTAATATGAGATATTAAAAAAATGCATAAAATCCTTATTAGAAAGCTAAAATTTTTAAAAAATTCAAAAAAATCAGCAAATTTAATGGATGAAAAATATCTTTTTTGAAAATATAATTAGAATTTATCTTAACGCATGACGCATAAAATTATTCGATGCGCACTTTTAGATAGCCGATATATTGGTTAGAATAAGCTTTAATGTGCTGAAAAATATTTTATTTTGTTATTTTATTGCTGATTCAGGATTATTGAGTTAAATTTCGCCAAAACCCAGGTATATAATTTATGAAGCGTCAATTATTTTCAAAATTGTTGTGCGAAAACAACAATTTGGACAAATTTGACCTAAAGTGATGGAACAAAAAACAATAAAAATAATAATAATATATTTTAGTCGTAATAAAAATTTTTTTTGCTTGTTTTGATGTTATTTTACATAAAAACGAAATAACAAGATCCCTATTTGCATCTTACGCAGCGTCAGACCGATATTCACTAGATTACTTTAATATTAAATGAAAAATAAAGATAATTAGTGAATTTTACTCATAAAAAAATTAAAATTAGACTAATTTTTGAAAGAATATCAAAGGGGGTAAAAATATTTTGAGAGTGTAATTTGTCACAGTTAAATTTTGCAACCCCTACTAAAATTCACTATGATATTTTGCTAAATGGTGTAATTTTGAAGGGGCTCAAAATATTTCACGACATCATAATTTAAATAAAAAAAACACTATAGAAGTTATTAATGCAAAGATTTTCCGAAAATTATTCAAATATAAACAGATCAACTTACTAGATGGTATTTTCTGTCAATTAAAAATTATTTAAGTATTTGCAGCATTTTGTAATTTGAAAATTGCGCTTCTAGTTTAAAAATTAATTCAAGACCGATTGCGCGAGTAATTCATAGAAACTTTATTATTTGATTTCAAGTATGAATTTTATTTGGTTAATCAAGTGATCCAGAAACTTCAATTTTTATCCATTTTACCTTGTAGAAAGAATAAAATGAACTGGTTTGTCTCATTGTATAATAACTTTAAAGTCCATACTAATCGGGATTTAATAGACAGTTCAGTATCCAATTCATATCCATCATTGAGACTTGGATTAATTTTTTATAATACTTAAAACCTCAACTGTTGGACCGGTCAAAAAATAATTGAAATTATACCACTCAAACAAACTGTTTTGCAATGATCTCGAGACTCCTTATATTAACGATCAATGTCTCCTACATACAAGACTTGAAAAAATACAATGCTAAAAGATACAAAAAATTTTTATATATTGAAAAAGATCTCATTGGATTGCAAAGAAATTAAAATTTTAGCAAAATATGACTTACACAAGGCAAAATTTACCCAAATCTCATCAGTTATAAATTTTGTGCGCCTTACCGTTATAAACTACCAAGGTAATTGCCTACATGAGGCACCATGAGTACAGACTTGTTGAATAACTTATACAATATATTACAAGAGAGATATTTTTCTAATATCTAATATATATCTCTTAATCCTAAGTGCCCTTACTTTAGGAATGGAAGTCATACTAACAAAAATTTTTATTTTCGCTTCATTTGAGTTTTAAATTGCAACACAATAACATAACTTGCACTAAACATCTTGTATCTGAATTATGTGTCGGTAAATTTTCCTCCTATTAGATACAATTATGTTTTGCAAGGTATTGTATCACGTAATGTTATATGTCTTAAAAAATTTTTGTATCCATAACAACGAGGAATATTTTTTCCTCGGTTATGGAATAATCTCTATCATAAAACATTATTTGCATCCAGTCTCATGTCTTACGCTTTACCTGAAAGATATATATAATAACTTTTTCTTGTTCAAACTTTCACAAATTTTATTTAATAATCTAAAAATATATAATCGAACGTCTTATTAATTAATATTGCATTCCATTAACGTTTCCTTTAAAAATAGAAAAATTTTCCGAAATTTTAGATAAAAATTATAATATTAATGTAAAATAAAAAAGAACTTTAAAGAAATAATCATTTTCATGTAACTCTAATATTTATAATTTTTGTCAATCAAGTGCTAAATTTTCCATGTTTTGTTAAGAATTTTTTTTTAAATAAACTTAAATAATCATCTACATGAAATAATAAAATAAAAAATACATTAATTTTTATTGTAGTTAGTCATTTAAACTTATACAATTGAAAAAGTTTGTGGGATTTAATTTTCTTAATTTTTAACCAAATATAGAAAATTTTTTTATCTTTACTAAATCATCTAAGTATCAATCTATTGCAGGCATAAGCTATATCATGTCAGGAAAAAGGATAAATGTGATATAAGTTTCTTTATCTGTAGTTTATCGCAATTTAATCGGGAATTCGTTCACTTTTGACTTATTTTGCATTTTATTAAATCATTTCATCTTATTTTTTCAATAATATTTGATTGGTATGTGTAAAAATAAAATTTTCATAACTTTGCATTTTTTCTAGTGCTGTCCAACGATTAAAAATTCTTAATCGCGATTAATCGCAAAATAATTTTGTTGTTGTTGGCACCAATACTTATTATAAATTATTAAAGTAGATGATAAACATCATTTAGTAATGCTGGAAATTTTAATTCTAAAAAAGTAATTTAAAATTAATAAAAAAAAATATTTAAACGTTTTTGATATTAATAACAAAATAATTTTTACTCTATTTTTTTATAGAAGTCTTTAAAACAAATAATTCTATCGAAATCTGATAAAATTTAGGCTATTATCTTTTAAATTATGCTAGAAGATGCAAAAAAATTCCGTCAGTGTTTGTGAGGAGAGCCTCTATTTAATTATAAATATTTTCGCTTTTATATTTGACCTCACATATTAAGATTTGGAATCGACGATCAATCGCTGTTATAACTTTTACCAAAAAAGTATTAGATTATGAAGAATTTCAGTTGATTCAACGGAAAACTAGTTTTTAAAACGAATAAAAAAGGAAGCTTTTTCATGCTTAATCACCAAGAAACAACAGAGACAATCAATTATTTGAATTACCTCAGAACATAATATAAATTTATGGTTCGCTCGCTAATATTTCTGTTGCACGGCGATATATTTTATGTTAAAGCTTTAAACCCGTTTCTTTTCACGTTGTTATATTAATTAAATTCAAATATTTTCTGTTACTCGCTGGTGTTTACACAGAAAAAACTGCTGTATTTTAAGTAATAGCTGATCAATCACGCAAAGATTTTAATTCCATCTAGATGCAGCATCATGGAAAAGGTCTTTTTTAACACTTAATTGAGATTTCTATAAAAAACCCTTTTTATAGCTTGCCTAATCATGCTTGAAAAGACCAGCTATTTTCTGAGACTTAATTTGATAGTTTCTGATCCAGATTTGCATAATGCTTAATCATCAGATAGTTGCTGTCAATAAAATATGAAAAGAATTTTTAATAATGGAAGCGATTCACCTCATCTGTAATATTCCATGGTTTTTCAGCATTGAATTTCTGACTTTTTATAAATCTTCCATTTTTCTCCTCTTTCTTGGAACTTTTAGCCTATGATAAAATTTTATGTAAATCTTTAAAATATTGTGCTCCAAGATAACAGACTGTAGTTACTTATGAGAATTGATCGAGGGAAAAGTCACGTTAAGAATTTAGCATTTATTATTGAGGTCCATTTAGGTGCCGTCATAGTCTTTTTTAACCAGCATCTAAAAAGAAATTATTAAGCTGCCGTATCTTTATATTATGAGATAATTTATCAGATTATGAATATATGATTCCCTTTTATGCTTTATCAAGAAAAATTTGCAACAACGAGCCCTTACAAACAACCAAATGCGTGGTTTCTATGTCATCTACCATATTTTATTGTATCAACAAGTTTGATCTATCGAATATCTAAGAAAACTTTTTGAATGCCTAATTTTTTTTTTATTTTGCGTAAATTTCTGCTTTTTACGATGGTATCATTTTAAATAAAACGTGCTAAGATAAAATTTAACCAGGTTAAACAGTAGACACAAAAAAGATTCTGGCGTCATAAAAATAAACTTCGTATTAAGTAGTGGCTCATATTTTTAGGATTTTTTTATTTTACTATAATTTCGTTGTTCTCTGTTGTAAATCTTCACAATTTTCTGCACATGCATGCAGAATTATTTGTGCAATAACGGGTTGAATTTAGTTTTTTAATATCACAAGATAATAATTTGATAATACTTATCATGTTTAAATATTTCTTTATATTGATAAACTTAAAGCAAATGAAAACTTTGCAAAGAATCATCAAGACATCCGTTTACAGGATAAATATTACCCATACACTATAATTAGCTAAGTATAGCAATCTAATTATTATGATCTTTGATACAAAAGGGAAATGTTTAATTAGAGCATAATCAAAAAACAATAATAAAAATCTTCATTTGACCTTAACTCATGTAAAAAGAGCATTTTTATTCAAATTAATAGCAATATTACCACTATTCCATTGCTATAAGTACAATTCCTTTAGTTAATGAAGTTTCAGTGAAAATTTTTAGTTATGTCTGTTACATCTGGGTAGCAAACCCATAATATTAAATGATGAACACGCGATAAAGGTAAAACTAATTAATTAAAAGTCATTAAGTTAATTACTTTAATAGATCAATGTCAACTTTTTTGACATTGATGACGTCAAAATCTATTTTGTAATTCATTAATAAATTTCATCATATTGGTCCTGTACATCTCCAATTTCGATTTTATTCTTAGGAGAAGTACAGTATTTTCCTGAATTAATTTTAGCCAGATCTGATGATGGGATCGGTTGTTGGCTCTCCATTACATGTCTCAGTTTTATTTAATATAATAATCGTTCATCTTTAATTTAGCAATGACAATGTTTAATCTATTAATTTAAAATACCTGCTCTAGATATAAATATTTGATAAAAAGAAGGTAACAATATATTGCGATTAAAAAATTTAATCGCAAGACAAAAAATTAATCGCGATTAAAAAATTATCGCGTTAATCTCGCGTTATCGCGATTAATGGACAGCACTAATTTTTTTTCAATAACTTTATACATTATCTAAATGAAATTATTGGTTAAACAATAATAAATTAGAATTTGATGCAAATCACTACAATTTTTTGCATTTTTTTGAGACATTAACAATTTAGTCGGGTCCTAAGAATCGTAAATTTTTTTTCAAATCGAATCGACATCACCCATCCTTTTACTTTTTTCTTCTATCTTTACCGCAAATTTTATTAATAATACAAATAAATTTTAACATTTTAGATAAAATCATTATGATCAAATAAATCCACTGATTGAATAAAATTTATTTTATTTAATGCGTTAGTTATGTTTCTGAATGCATATAATAATTATTTGACGAGTTATGCATCGTTTAACAATTCAGATATATGCAAATTTGATATTTAAAAAATTAACTTGTTTTTCATTCCATTATTTAATCTATAAATTACACTAATTAACTAGCTACTATACATTTCCGAAAATTCTCAGACGTTTTTAATGAATGTCGATTGAGTTTTGAAAGGCATAAGAAATTTCAATAGAGTTAATGTTATTGCCAGTCAGTTATATAATTCCTTACTAAATTTTCCAATCTAATATTCATAGTGGCCTACAATTGATATCAACAAATAATAAATTTAGTCATAATGTTTTTATGCCAAGGGCTCTTTATTATTTTACTTGACAATTAGGATTACTAATTGCTTGCAAGGTAGTAAAGAATTTATTTTCAGAAAATTTTTGTTGTTGTTTATGATTTAATAGATGAAAAAGAAATATTATTGGTTTAATATACACCTCTTATATTTCAATTTGGTCGTTAGGTAAATTCAATTTGATCGATATTTATAATGGTAAAAGACATTTAAAAATACCCAAAAATCTGAAAATACATACGTTTAGAACATTTGGTGAAGCCGATAATATTCAGAGTTGTCGAAGAAACAAGTTGCACTTAGGCTGTCCATAAATATGGAAGATTTTGGAATTATTATAAAAAAGTGCTGAAACACGGTATATATTGAGTAGCCTAATGAA
Source organism: Cyprinella venusta (assembly GCA_038021265.1). Classification (NCBI taxonomy): domain Eukaryota; kingdom Metazoa; phylum Chordata; class Actinopteri; order Cypriniformes; family Leuciscidae; genus Cyprinella; species Cyprinella venusta. Next base: position 31,081 of record JBBNEX010000256.1, on the reverse strand, counting down.
AGGGGCTAAAAAGCTATAATTATATCAAGAATTATCAAATTTATTTAAAATAACTTGCGCGAAGCCATACTAATTATTTTTAAACAGTTTTAAGTACTAACCTTTACAGTACTTTGACTAATGGTCACTAAAAATTTGATATCTACTTCCCTTAATAAATTTAAATTGCGTTAAAAGCTGTTTCGAAAATAACACTTGTTTTTTAAAATATGCAAGCTGTTATTTAATATATTTTTTTCCACAAAACCCATCTGAATGGTAATGGTTAGTGCTGAGTGTGAGATATCTATTTATTTTCTTTGATAGAGTATAGATAAAAAAGACTTTTTCAAATCTTAATTTAAAAAACACTTTAGGTCCTATCTTTACAGTCAAAGAGCTGCATTTGGGCTTCTTTAATTAATGGAAAGTAAGATAAGCATCACGACCGCAATGAATTTAAATGAGCTAAAAAATTACTGCAAATTTGTTAGTTGCTACAATATGGATTAATTTATAATTTTCGTTGAGCGGGCACGCTCAAAGAATCGAAATAGTAGACGGAAAATTAAATATCGATAAAATGTGTTCCTTTCCCTCGACCGATGCGAAATTATAATTTTAAAAACTGTCTGAATAATTATATATAGATATAAAAATCAGCCTTTAATCTTATAAATAGAGTAAGAATTGTTTTATTGCCAAGAGATTTTGATGATGGGAAAAGAGAGTCCAACAAATACAAACCTATAATTTCGCTCAAACGACTTTTTAAACATTGATGTTTAAATTTAAATAAAAAGATTTTATTCGTATATTTCGACCAAATTAAAATTCCGATGTTATGCCATGCGTGAAAATCGACCAAATTGAACTTCCTCATCGACCAAATTGAAATACAAAAGGTGTATCATAAAAAACCATATTCATATAGCTTAAATATTCATAATTTTTGTCAATCGAGTGCCAAATTTTGCTATCTTTAGAGAAGTGATTTTTTTTAAATGAACTTAAATAATCATCTACATGAAATAATAATATAGAAAATATATAAATTCTCATATAACTCATTAATCTAAACTTACATGATTGAAAAAGTTTGTGGGATTTAATTTAATTCATTTTTAACCAAATGAAGAAAATTTTTTATCTTAACTACATAATGTAACCAGAAATTAATTACAAGCATAGGCTATATCGTGTCAGGAAAAAGGATAAATGTGATAAAATTTTTGGCTAAAACACACTCTATGGTCACAGCGCCATTGTTGTGCGGCGTGCACACTTGTGCATTATAAATTATTTTTGTTTTTTGATTTTCAATAGTCAAGAAGTCTTTTATTATTTTTTTCGCTCAATATTACCAATTAAATCTTTTAATGTAATGTTCAGAGAGATAAAGATATCAAATTTGAAAAAAATGTAATAGGAAAATATTGAATCTCTGATAAAAGATGTACAAAATAAAATACAAATAATTATTATATATAGGTATTTTATCGACTTAATTAATTGAATAAGAACAACAATAAAGTGATATTTTATATTTAATACTTTAATTAACTTTCATTAATGAGCTGAGACACATATGTTTCTTGATATAGCTTTTTTTACATGTGTTCGGCTGAATAACAAAAGAACTTTTCTCATCGTTTGTTTGCGATAGGCCTGTAGAATCTTTCGCAAGCTCGCTGATTGATTCTATACAATTTTTTTGCATGTCCTAAACCGATACGAATTTATTATCTTCAATGACCACCTCGCAAATATAGTTATCGTCCTAAAGATCGTGCTATTCAGGTTAATCATCATTTCGAATCTTAGATCCTTGCATTGCATTATCGAATATAATTTGACGATTAATTTCTCGATTTCGTGTCGTAAATAAAGACATTAGTATTTTTCCTTCTTTAATTCCACCGTCTACCCAAAAATTTTGACTGGTTAGGATTCACAGCCGAACTGGTATTTTCTCATAGCAATCAAGGCACCATCTATTTGTGCTCAAAATCTAGATTTATGATTTTTTTTGTTCTAATTTTATGATAACAAGGACATGTCCATTGTGAATTTTTTCGAGCTAACAATTCAAAAAACATCTAAAATCAATCAAGCTCGAGTAAGATCATTTTTTGTTCTATAATATATTCAAATTATGTGATCATTAATTAAATTTGCTAAATTTAAAGGTGTTGTAGCAAAAGAATAAGTTAATGATTATTTACATCAATGTAAAATGCACAGAATATTGAAATGCAACATTATAAATAACACAATTCGTAACTAGTTTAGCCATTTAAGTTCTGCAAATCTTAAAAGAAGAGACAAGAAGTATGTGTCGTAAAAGAGAAATAAGATAGGGTTGGCCGAATCTTAAAAGGGCAACACAAAAAATATTTAATTTTTTTCTATTAATTTGATCAAATTACTTAAATGATGCAGAATAAGCTTATTTTTGAATATAAAATTATATTCACAAGAAACTTAACATTTTATGTGCAAATTAGTAAAGAATTTATAAATATAGTTCTAAATTCTACCATTATTGTATAAATCCGAATTAAGCCGACCGCCCATAATTTTTGATCATAAAGTGTATTTTAGGCAAAATTTCTTTATCAGTATTTTATCGCAATTTCATCGTCAATTAGTTCTCTTTTGACATTTTAGATTTAATAAAATAATTTCATGCTTATTTATTTAAAATATTTGCTTGGTAAAATTAAAAATCAAATTTTAATAAATTTACATTTTTTTCAATAAATTTATCAATTATATAAATGAAATAATTAGTCAAACAAGAATAAATTAAAATTTGATGCAAATAATTTAAAATTTTTGCGTTGTTTATGATGCATAACCAATTTACTAGGGACCTGAGATTCGTGAATTTTTTTTCGAATCGAATAAGCACCACGCTCGCGTTTAATTTTTCTTTCGACAGTTACAGCAAATTTTATAAAAAACTAAAATATATTTTAACATCTTTACGTAAAAATTCATACAATCAAATAAATCCACTTATTGTGGAAAAATTATTTTATATAATGTGTTAGTTATGCTTCTGATAGCATATAATAATCATTTAACGGGTTATGAATCGTTTAACAACGAAGAGATATTCAACTTAGATATTTAAGAAATTAATTCGGTTTACATTGTGATATTTAATCCATTAAATTACACTTATTAAGTCGCTACTATTCATTTCTGAAAATTCTCTACGTTTTAAATAAATGCAAATTGAGTACTGAAAGGCATTAGAAATATTAATTTAGTTTATATTATTGCCAGTTAGTCATAAAATTAGATTCTAAATTTTTGAATCAAATATTTAATACGGTCCGTGACAATTGGGCGCCGCCGTTTGGACGCCAGGACATTTGGGCGCCAGGACATTTGGGCGCCAGGACATTTGGGCGTCAGGACATTTGGGCGCCGGACATTTGGACGCCAATATAAAAAATTAAAAATCATTAACTATAATTTTAAAAGAAATATTAACAATGGAAATTCATAAAACATATAAAATATGCTCAAAGTTGCTGTAAAAGTTTGTCGTGGGAATCAAAAGTAATTTTTGAGACAGAATTCATATTATAATAAGATAAGTTCATTATCATTTTTTTACTATGCTTAAGTTGCTGTCTTTTATGAAAGGCACAGATTTTTTGTGTTTACAATGACGATTTTTAGTTAAAAATTCATATATATATATATATATATATATAAGAAGGCATATATTTAATTTACGGAAAAAATGTTGTAATATCAGTTAAATTTTTTTCGGCCCCCATTAACCCTCTAAGAAGAATTCAATTTAAAGATCCTACTCCTAGATTTTGTTTGAAAATGAGGCTAAAAATTTAAATTATCTAATTTTTACGATAAGTGAATCTCACAAAAATTTATTTTGTCTTGTTACATCACCGAATAGCTTCTTGCTAAATTAGCAATATATAAAATTTTAAGATGCTAAATTACACATAAAAAATTATTTATTCACAAAAATTAGAGAAATTTTTTTGCGCTTAAATTTGCGTATTATGTAAAAGCGATTTAAATATATCATAAAAAATGCACAAGAATTATTTCCTTCACAGTATAAGACGACAATTTTATTCCATCATTTAAACGCAGGACATATAAACCGATCTTAATCTTAGTAATGGATATTTTAATTTAAGTCATGCAAAATACAATCTTATCAAACAAGAAGAAGTCAAAATTTATTAACGAAGGATTCATTTATGTTTTTGATAAAAATAGCCGTGATGGTACAGCAAAATTTTGGCGTTGCGAACAAAAAATAATCTGCAAGGCTCGGATTCACACTGATTTAAGCCTCAACGTAATAAAATCAATTAACGAGCACTCACATGACAGTGATTCCTCAAAAATTATCGCTAAAGTCCGGACTGCTGAAGTTAAGCAAATCGCTGCAACAACACTTGATAATCCGATCAATTTATTTGCAAGAGCTCTTGAATTAACCACACCAGCAGTTAAAGGAAAAATGCCCTCGAAAGATGCCTTCAGAAAAATGATTCAAAGAACCAGAGACGAAATTTTGCTTTGCCCACCAAATCCGAACAACATTGGCGATCTTAACATTCCGGAACAATACCAAAAATATTTCATTGCTCATAATCATTCAGAGACATTTCTTTTGCACGATTCTCAAGATGTTGTCAGTAGAATTTTAGTATTTGGACGAGAGTCAATATCAACGTGGATTCAACATGTCAATCACATATTCATAGATGGTACCTTTAGTCTAACGCCGCCTCTTTTTTCGCAAATATTTGTAATATTAGGCAAGAGAGGAACATTTGTTATTCCTTTATTCTATTGCCTATTACCAAATAAGTCACAAATGACATACACCAAACTTTTTAGAGCTCTTCAGGCGAAATTTCCCTCATTCAATCCATCAATAGTTAGCAGTGACTTTGAAAAGGCCGTACTAAATTCTATAAGTATATGTATGCCTAATACAACTATATACGGTTGCTTATTTCACCTGTCAAGAAATTTCAAAAAAACTCTGTCAAAAAATAATCTACTTGAACGATACAACAATAATCCGGATTTTTCACTATCTACAAGAATGATTATTTCAATTGCTTTTGTACCAATAGTGGATGTAAGTCTGGCTTTGGGTGCTATATCAGAATTAAACATACCCGAGATAACACCGGTACTCAATTGGTTCGAAGACAATTATGTTGGAAGATTAAACTCCAATGGATCACGGAGAACTCCCCCTTTTCCACCTCAAATTTGGTCGACTTATGATCGAACTTTACAAAATATCGATAGTACTAATAATTATGCTGAGGCTGCTCATCGTCGTTTACAGACGCAATTTTCCTGCCAGCCTCCCACTATCTGGAAATTCATTGACGGGTTGAGGACATGTCAAAGAACGACTGATCAATTATACGAACAGTTTTTAAGAGGTGACAATTCCGCCGTGAAGAGAACAAGATATCGACTGCTTGATGAAAGAATTTTCACAGTTGTCCGAAGCTACCACGAGAGGAATATTTTAGAATATTTAAGGGGTATAGCTCATAATTTCTATATGGAATAAGTATTTTATTTTATTATATCAGACTTTCTTCTGCTTTTTTGAGATAAGCGTAGAAATATTATTGAATCTTTTCGTAGTAAAAGATTGAAATTATGTGTATATGGCAATTATTGATGATTATTTCAATATTACATAAAAAACACGCTTAAAAATCTAGCAATGAAATAAATCCTTGACGAGAAATAGATCTTATTATATTGAGTGATGATTCTATAATAAATATATTGGCTTGTGTGTACAATACTGATTTTTTAAATAAAAAGCAATAGATAGGCTTCAACAACATAAGAATTAGATTATAACGAAGCATTAAGAAACTTGTCGAATAGAGCATCTCTTTGAGCTAGTTTAACTGAATATATCTAAATTTTTTTGTCAAAAATGCAATTGAATATCTGTTAAGGGTAGGGTTTCGTCGAATTTTTATGGGTATTTTTGTAATTTATCAAAAAAGGTCAAAAAATGTCTAACTTTATTATTTTTATTAAATATTTGCAAGCTAAAAATTTTTATTTGAGGATGCTTTGAATTATTTCATCCCTGGGTTTAAAATAAAAATAAATTTAAATATCCACGGATCGTATATATGAGCTAAAAAGATACGGGAAAAATTATTTATTCAAATGATAATTTTTTCTATCAAAAACCTTTAAAATCTTTAAAATATTACTTTTTTCGACGCGTTACTATTTAAGACCAGATCAAAATGCTTTCAGATAATTTGAGGGCGAAAATTTTTAAATTTTATATTGAGTTATTTACAGTTTTGCAATTATATCCCATGCAGACAACCACCACTATTTCCTCTTCAATGAAATTTTATTGGATCAATAAACTATGAGCCGTTATAACATAACTTTTTTTTTCAAAACTATAGATACTCAAATCATTTATTAATCATATATGACCTGATATTTTACAAGGTTAATAAAATTTTTATTGGTAATTATTTAGTGTTGTAGACCACTAGTAAATGCTAGTGTTGGACGATTCGGCAAAAAAATATTTCGATTCGATTCAATTCGATTCGGGGTTATGAATCGATTTTTAGATTCGATTCGATTCGTTCAAAAATATAATGAGTGTTATTCAAGTATCGTAAAATTTTAGTTATGAGATAAAATTATCTGATTAATTAGTGAATGGTATTTGGAAGTATGAATCAGCTATACATTTAAATTAATAGCATGAAGAATAGTGAATTTATAATTTTACAAATAAATAAATACGAATAAATAGCAGTAACTGATTACAGTCCTCATCAAAAAAGAAATTTACCCTAGATACATATTCTACTCTGCAGTTTTTAATAAGAAATATCAGTTTTACTGCATTATTTGGATTTAAACAACTGCAAAATGCTAAAATTATCCTTTTTAAAGGTTAAAAAATTCTTTCACGGGGTAGTAAAGTACAAAGAAACATACAAAAATATCTGCAAAGCGAGCTACTAAGGAAAGTATTTAATTTTGAGACTCCCAATAAAAGCACACGTCGCCGAAAGTTTATAGTCCGACATTTTAAATTTCTGCATTCAGTCAAGAAATGATTAATTTTATACAGAAATCTGGTGCTAAGAGTTGTATAGTTTATTTTCTTCGAGCTTTTTCTCTATTGTACTACAAAAGTTATGATTGTGAGTCTAAGTTTTAAGAATAGTTTTATTTAGTTTAGTAGATGCTATTTGCCCGACATTATTGTTGATTATCACAAAAGAAGCTGGCGAATCCCATATATGTAAATACTGGTCATCTAGAGCTTTTTATTTACAAAATTTAGTATTTATTTAACCTCGCTGTTTGATAATTTCAATTGTCAATCAACTAAACAACTTTTTAAAAATTCTCTCAATACGTTCTCAAATATGAGAATCACCAAATTATACCGAACAACCATGAGATGTCAGACTCGAATGTAGTCCGATTCCTTATCTATTTTTTGAGCCGATTGAACAGTTAGGTCATACATTGATGTCCAGCGTTTATTGCTTATATCAAGTGACTTTATTTAAATTTCAAATCACAGGTTTAACAATAGATATGGTGACAGCTTTTACTTTAAGCGATTTGTGTTTCTGCATTAAACTCACTTAAAAACTTAAATATATTTTTTTTTGTGTCTTATAATAATCTCCGTATTCATCACTAGTATCTTTGTACGAAATCAGTTGGTGCATAACGTAAGCTATAGACCAATCGGACGTTGAAGATATACGAATCTATCTAACATTTAAAGAAAGCTTTTCTAGCTTTTTGATACATCAGTACTAAGTTTATCAATTGACATTACAAGCTGCTCTTGAGCACTTTTCAAAATTTTAGTCAGCAATTTGTTATAATGGAAAGAAGTGACGAATTCTCTTAATTTTCGAACACTAAGCTGTCTATTTAGAAGAGCTTGCGATCAATATTGTAAACACAGAGGTAGTAAATGTCAGAAGCAATAAATTGAGCCGATAAAATGTTTTTTATATCAGCCTACCACCAGACTTGTTCTCTTACGACGCATTGTCCTTCACGAGATAAAAAATCTCAGCAATCATCGTCCAATTAGATACACATTATTCTATTGCATCTGAAATTTTTAACCAGTATTTCTCTCTAAGACCATTTGTGTAGAGATTAAATTTCAGTGTGGTAGAGAAATCTTAGCTAATATTATGAGCTGTGATTGAAAGAAAACTTTCTAATTTTCGAACCGTTCTATTATCGGTTATTAAGCTAAAATGCTTTACATGTCAAAGATTCAAGCAAATGTTACTTTTGACCTCTTCATAATTAATTTTAAGAAATTTCAGCACAAAATTACTTGATTTTACAACGAATATAGAATTTGGGGTCTTGCAATATTATCTGAAACCGTTGTCACTTACTGCACTAAACAGTAGCAAGTAATTAATGATATAATATTGATATAGTTGCCGATTCTTTTTTGATCAGACATTAAAAGTTGTTTTGCAAAATATTATATGAGAGTTTGAAGTCGTAAAAATTATACTATTAAAGTTGACTGGCTGTTTTTTATTTAATCCTTTTTCGCAGCTTTTATTCTGTAAAAATATTTCGAGAATTTACCAATATGTCATCGTGTGGTGATCTTGAATGTATCCACAAATTACGGGACACGCCATCATGCTTTATTTTCGTTTAAAAACTAGCATATTTTGCCATATTTTTACTTTTCTGTTCATATGTTTTTGGTCAAATTTGTAAAAATTACCTATAAGCGTCATCACTTACAACTCATATTGTGTATTTCAATAAACTGAGGACAAACTTGAGGTAAGGCAAAGTCATTTGAGCTATTACTATTTCGATTACATAAATTGAGCAGAAATTAAAAATATAAAGCTGATTCTTATGTTAATACGCCTGTCAAGATTTTTACAGCAATAAATGTTTGTTTATTTAAAAAAAATCGATTTTTTCTAATAATGAATCGGTTCGAATCGATTCAAATCGATTTTTAAATTGAATCGATTCGAACCTGAATCGAACAGCACTAGTAAATGCCAATTTAGCCTCCAATATTATAAATATATGTAGTTAAAATTACAATTAAACACTTTTTCCTTACATAGGAAACTAGTATATCAGCAAAAATTTAAAAATTTTATGTGTTAGTGCGTGATTGTAAATGTGCGTTTGATAGAATCATATTCTACCTTTAAATCCATTTTATTGGGACAGGGAATCGTTAATTTTTGTTTTTTTATGATACATGAATAAAAAAAATCCCAAAATTAAAAACATAATAAAATGCTAATTTTATTTTAAATTATAGAGATTGTTAGGATGGGCTTTAATGGTTAGATTGTGAATGGGGGCATTATGATTAGAACAAAACCATAAATCTATTGTTAAAATATTTTCGATAATTAAACATACATCTCAAAAATTTATTAATTACAATACCTATTCAGTTATTTTTTGTAATTTTTCTCAGGCTTAAAGAATGTGATTTTTACATGTATTAATAATGCCGTGGTTATGATTAATTGAAATAAAAAAAATCAATATGATTCTAACATATTTGATTAAGCATAAACTATGTATGCCGCAATGCATATTCTCAATTAACTCTATTAAACTAATATAAATCAATTTTATATTGCTTAAACTTATAATATTTTTAAAAAATTAAAATTATTGACATTATTCTTTTTTAGTATTTTTATCACTTTTAAAACTTTTGAGGCCAACATATATAATTACTAAAAACTTTATTAAGAGTAAATAATAATTAAATCAAGGCCGTTGTTGTTGCGTAATAATATATCCTAAAATGAAAGAAATAATAATAAAATACTTTATTCGTGAATCGAACATGTATTATTTCGTAATTTTACTATATTCATAATTTTTTCCTTTATATACAATTATCATAAATCGGTTTAGGGTTTTAAACATTTTTAGATTGCGTTTAGTTATCTTGGTTTTTGTTTGGTTGGATCATGTTTAATTAAAGATTGATTATAAGTATAGGTTTGATTTTATTGGTATCAGATTTTGGCAATTAATTTCGATTCAAATAGAAACAATAAATTTATAAATATTTTTAAAGTTTACCTCATTTTTGCTGAATTAAAGATTGCCTAGTTTTTATCAAAGCATAATCATCTTAAGGTTCTGAATTTTTTTGCGATACACAAAGATTAGCAAAATTATTCACAGTTACATGCTTCATAGATAAAAATGATATCCTTAATTTAACTTAATTTTATCCTATAACAATTCAGCAACTATATTTTGGATTGTTGTCAAGATATAATAGATAATAAAATTTTTATGCCATAATATTTCAAAACATATTTATGCGATTTGTAAGAATTAAAAATGACTTTTTCTAATGCTTTTGTACATAAATTATCAATAAAAATTTTACAATAGAATATTGATAAGGATAAACTAATTTTATTGTACTTGCACTCGAAAGTTTACGCGCTTACGCACATAATGTTTTGAATCAAAACACTGAGACTTATATTCCTCAATGATTTATTTCTCAAATTCCTAAAAAAATTAAGTATATTCTGAAGATAATTAGCCAAACGGAACTTTAAACTGGTGCGATTCCTAAATAATTACCTTCGTCGAATGTCCATGTTTAATATTTTCTTAAATAATTAGCGTCGTAAAAAAATAATAATTTTAAATTTTTTTATATTGGCGTCCAAATGTCCGGCGCCCAAATGTCACGGCGCCCAAATGTCCTGGCGCCCAAATGTCCTGGCGTCCAAACGGCGGCGTCCAATTGTCCGGCGCCCAAACGGCGGCGCCCAATTGTCCTGTTTCGAATCAAATGCATGTCAACAATTTTTATCAATAATAATTCTATAAGACCTTAGTATTTCTATCAAACCAAGGAAAAAAATGTAGGAAAATTACGGTCACAGTTACTTCTAATTATCGTATGTTAAGGTAATAACACAAATATTAGCTTTAAATCATTAAAAATCATGTTGATCAACACCTTAGATTTATAAATTTAAAAGAAAGATTCGAAACCTTGTGGATCATTTCTTTCCATCTTTAAACCCACTTTTTGTTTAATATTGTAGCAAAAAATTCTTAAAATTTTTACATTAAAGATATTTTTTATTAGTTTGTCATCGTAAAGAATGGGTATTGGCTATAATATAGTTTATTTGTGATTTTTAATTACATTTCTTATCAATCTTCAACAAAAAATAATGAAGATGACTTCTTCAGGACCTCTAATTCAATATTCAAAACCAATTTCTCCGTCAAAATTTTTTAATTCGAAATTTTATTTAAAATTTCCGTACGGGCAACTTCATAGAATTACTGTCATCGCTAGAAATATCCTTATTTATCAATGGAAAAGCTCGTAAAAAATCAAATCATAAATAATTATTCTCACTATTCATCTTAAAGCTCTACGAGGGTAACTATCAACAAAGACATACACTCAAAGTGATTAATTTTAATTTTAAATTCGCTTATGTAGCGAAGTTTATTATACTTTTTTGATAGGAAATGTCGCTTACGGAATTTCGGATTCAAAAGCCGCACTAAACTCTCGAGTTTAGTGATTAAGGTAAAAGTCAGGTTCTAACTGCCACAGTCTACCATCTCTGGCTTTTTGAACAGCAAATATACCATTCAATATCCCAAATTCTGAAACCAAATTAAACTAGTAAAATTTATATTGATGGTCGAATCTAAACTTGACGTAGAGACAGCCAGAGTCTATGATAGATTCGTTTAAGAAGATTGGAAAAATAATTTTCGATTATACCATATTCATTTTATATCCAGAAGAAATTTATTCACTAATTTAATATAATGCATGCAATAATTAATGTCCCCGAGTGCTTTAATGTGCCCTCGGAAAATATTTTTTTTCGTAAAAACTAGAAATTTTTGAGTATTAAAGTCCAATTTGTGATTTGCAATATTTTATTTAAAACTTTCCGAATAATTTTTCTCACAATCGTATTTTATCGGCAATAGGCACATTTTTATTCATATGCTAATAAAAATATAATTTTATAGATTAAATTAGAACCCTCATGTAACTCAAAATTCGCATATTCTTATCTCGTTAATTAACTACACACAAATTTCTTATTTCTAGGTCCACGTGTAGAAAGTACCTAAAAACCAATTTTTCTCCATTAAATAATCAAATCTTTTTTCCTTTTATATAAGAACTCCGAAACAATTTAATTTATAATTTACCGATCATTGTTCAAACACCATGCTTTTAATTTTTTTCCTGCACTTGAATATATTTCTAGTTTCGTTCTTTAAGTTTATTTAAATAATTTTAAAATTTCCAAAAATAAATGCACGATTGCGCGTAAAGATCATAAAAAATCATTATATTGGAAAAAAAATTGATGAATCAGTCTAAACTATCTCAACAAAAATAACTTAAATATTTAACGTAAAGATTTTCTCATGCGCAAATAAACACGCAACATTTTGGTAAAAAATAAAAAATGTTAGTTAAATTTTACATTTTATTTTAGTTTTATAATGGGATAAAAAATTGCTGTTAGATAAATTTAGTGAATGTGAAATGTAAATAGGGGGTTTATTAAATTGGTATCTAAAATGGTGATTGCTAATTCCTGCTTATGCAAAAAAATACAAGATTTCTCTTACAGACTTTATTCAAGCTGAATTCGTTGAAAAATATCAAAATTTGGTTTAAATGATTCTCGAGTTTATGAAAAAGCTTAGTGCGAGGATTAAAAATAAAAAAAGTTCCCATAAAAGACAGTTTAGAATATTATTCTCACCAGATGACAGATAATCCTCAAACAATTATTGAAGAAGGAAGAATTATAGAATGCTCTGTTTGCTCTACTCAATCTTCACCAGATCATTTTTATTCAATGACATTTTGCCGAGATGCCATATGTTTTTCATGTATTTGTCGACATATATCAAATTTCTTCACCGATGTCTCGATAGTTAATTTTCAATGTCCCTCTTGCAGACAAATTATGCATCCAAAAGATATGCAATTCGCAATCGAAAAATTGCAAACCGATCAAACTCTAACAAATAAAAATTTTGACGGATCTAAAATTGACCAAAGTCGTTTATTAACGCTAATAACCGCTTATAGCAATGCATATGCTCGAGGAGAAATATCAAAAACATCCGGATTAGTTTGGTGCCCTCGTTTGGGTTGTAGAAACGCTGTGATTGTTGATCAAAAAATAATACCTACATTTTCTAAAGCAGTCTGCGATAATTTAGCTTGTGGAACTGAGTTTTGCGCCATCAATAAATGTATCTGGAAGTCTAATGTATCTTATAGCAAATATTTGACCTTTCTCGAAATGGCGAATCTTTTTTTTGACGTAATTTAATCCTTTAATATTAGATTATTTTAGAAATTTTCAACAAATTACTCGGCCATAAAACAAAAATTAGTCTTAAAAAATATGGATTTCACACTCGAATTATATCTTTTTGTCGTTTATTTTCATTTTTTGGCTTTGCTTCAATCCTATCACAAAAAAATATCTTGATTCGTACGTCTAGAAGTATCATTTAGGTCATTTAAATATTCTTTCCACGTAAAAAGTAAATTTACCCTTAAAAAGCGGCTTATATATGGCATCTTAAGGCTTATATATTCTCCCGTTTTCATAATTCATTACATTATATTATTTATCTTTACTGATTTTTTCAATCGCCCAAGATACATATTTAAGCAGGTAACTTATTTCTAACCTTGATTTAAATTTTATCTGACCTTCAGATCGATTCATTTAATTTAGCTGAAACGAATGATCGCAATATTTTTAAGAAAATTATCAATATTATTGCTAAAATTATTGTTGTTGCAGCAACACCCATTGCAACATTTGGAGCGACGTCATTTTCAACAGCTGTGACTCTCTTTTATATCTACTGTATATGTCCAAGAAAATTAGCCCGAACACTATATAAACTACGAAAATATTAAATTTTTTCTTAAAATTCTACAATTTTATTATCTTAATTTATAAATTCTTTTTTAGCTGTTGTTTTTGTAAATCACGCCCATAAGACATATTTTAAACTAACTCCGATGAATTACGAAAATCTATATTATTTAATCTTTAAATTTTTTATATCTTGAAATTTTTAAATCTATTTTACACCTTTTGACTTTCAAAGTTTCTACAGAGGAAATTGAAAATTTCCGATTTTTTTAATAATTTCAATGAATAATAATATGATATCAAAAAGGACAGAAAAAGCACGAAAAATTAGAAAAAGGAGCTTTACTACACATTATATTTCAAATTGAAAAATAATTGAACATTTAATGTTGAAATAATAAATAAACGCATTTTTTTTACTATAAAGCACAAATTAGGTCATAATAACAGGCAAATACATCGTTTTTATCAAAAATTATCGCAAAACTTAACATTTCCACTAAAGATAGTTTTTATTGATAATTTTAACTTCTGCCAATCTGATTCCGTACGAGAAATTAATTAAACAATAAAAAATTTAATATTTTTCTGATCACCTTAATCTCTGCTGTTTAATTCAATTAAACTTTTCATTCGAAATGCAAATGGATCATCGAAAAGAATATTAATGTTTTTAATAATACGCTTCAAATAAAGTACATCAACACAACATCTCGGCAAAAAAATTCAACTGATTGCAGTGGCTTAGTTAGAAAATCGACAAGAAACACGTCAAGGCCTGACAGCGAAAATTTTTTAAGTTTTTTTAAATTTATTTTTTTTCCGGAACTTATGAATGTCTCCTGCGGGACTTTTGAATGTCGGAATGTTTACTATTAACTCCTTTCCCACATGCACGCTTGAAATAAAAATGGCACAGGTATTATAATTTTTAATCTTTAAATTTAAAAATATTTCAGTGCCTTAAATAATAAATAATTTCGACATCAGGCATGCTCAATTATAAAATTGAAATTTAATCTATAATTTTAAACGATATCAACAGCGTTGATAATTATTAAGGCTTTCAAAAGATATTTTGATTTTTTATAATGGCCAACGATATAAATTATTTTTAAAAATTGGGCAATCGAGCATGATATCAAGACATCTTATTCTAGTTCAAAAATTTGTACCTAACAATTTCTGAACTCACCCGATCCCAACATTAAAGCCAGTTATCTTTTGTTAATTTTGGTGTTGAGCATGAAAAATCAGTTTTTAATGTTTTTTACCTCTTTTAATAAAATCTTGTTTTTGTTTTTTTAATATAACTATTAATGTATTCCTTAAGATAATTTATGAGACAAATATAATCCATGTTGAGCATACTCCGACCCTAATCGTTCTTGTATTTCCTTCACTACCAAATACATCTTAAGAAACAACTCCTGCTATTTCATTTAAATTTTCTTACTTAGTTCTCGGTAGCCCTTTTTGATAATCAATCTATATTTTTTATGGAAAGACTGTATTTAACCAGGTGGATTTAAAATTTTATAATTCTAAATTTAAAGTCATTTTTCCACGATGTTATAGAATATTTCATAATTTAAAAAATCACTCTGATCAAGCACAGTCAAATAAATCACGTGGAAACTATGTGAATGGTCAAAATTAACTTATTTTGTCTTTTTATAGTTCAAAAATGTAATTTAGAGATTTTAAAAAGTATAATATCGATATTTTCATTGGAACGCAGAGCTTTTTTAGGCTTTTAGTGTGTTTCTGTCAATAATATCGTTTACTTTCTAGATCAACATATTCAACGCATAGATTGTCGGTTAAATTTTCAAATAATCAATTAAGACTTATTAATTAATTTTTATTAATAGTAGTAATGTTGTGTGCGTTCTTGATTCTTGCGCGTTCTTAAAAAGCGCAACTAATTTACTTGCGCGTTCTTGAATTAAATGATTTCAAATTACATGAGAACCGGAAAATTATTAAAATCAATATCAAAACTAGTTTAATATGGAGTTTTTGAATGAATAATCACAAAAAAGCTATTCAACTTTTTTCAACAAATTTAATTGAAATGGTGCCTATAGGCAACATTATAAAAGTCTTTGAATATAAATTTGTTTTCAGAAATATTTTATATTAATACTAGTATATTTTGTATAAACATAATGCTTTATTACACCTGTACATATTTCATGTGATGATTAAGGAAGAACAGGTGGTTCAAAAGTTGTGACCCTCCATGAAAATACAATATAATTATTATGACCTTCGCATGTAAAAAATACGCTTAAATATAAGCTTTCTATTTAGCATCACACAAGCAGACCAAAAAAATATTTAACTTCTGTAAATATCGAAATAAATTTGATATAGGCAATTATTTGCTAATTATCTTCCATTTAATTCTCACAGTAAATCATTTCCAGTTAATATTTATATCCGGATGTAATAAAAAATATATAAAATAAATTTTTTTATAAAATGTGCCAAAAAATACTCTAAATCACTGAAATTTCAAGAACGCGTAATAATCAAGAAAGCGCAGCACAGTAATACCTTATAAAATACCCCAAATCGCATAAAAGCATTAAATAAAATAATTTCATCACAATTATAATTTTTCGATGTAATAAGTAAAGAAAGGTAAAAGGATAATTGTAATTGAGATGGAAGTTTTTATTATTGTCAAAATAATTTTTTTCCAGTCAAAAGCAAAGATATTTAACAACATGCATGCTAGCTCTGATCCAGCCCATACATAGCCTTCAAGTGGGCGAGTCTACCGGCCAGATTTTGTGTTTAGGTTGTGGTCATTGCTTATTCTATCGATTATGTTTAAAGACCACATATGGCAGTTTTTGCCGTTTTAAGACCTTCTACAACTCCCTTAAACATAATTTTGTAACGAGCTACAAATGGGTCGGTTTTGCCGTCACCAACATCGACTTTCTGGAACGTCAATTTATCTTATGATCATAGCTAACACAAGTGAAACGCTAGATGAAATACTAATATATAATTTAATTTAAATTTTCTTGATTGAATTTCCGCATGTCGATTAAATTGAATGAGATACCTTAGACATGTTATGAATTTACAAAGGATTATTGTTTAATTAAGTTTTTTTTAGTTACTACTTTAAGCGTATATATTCTAAAATCGACAATGTATTTAACGATAAAAAAAATTAAGTTAAAATTAATGAATATTCCTATTTATTTAACCTTTGAAAAATTTATTAGCGATACAGTTTGTCAGTAGTATGTAAATCTACAAAATTTTAGATTTGATGATGAGAATACTTTGGAAGACCAATTGATAAAACTCTTTAGTTATAAATTTCATCTTTCTAATAAGAGTGTTGAAAATTATTTAGCTAAAATAGAGATTTTTTAGTTTGATAGCATAACTGCTTGGTGCTTTCAGATAACCATAAAGTGATACTCGAAAAAAATTGCCACTGCGAATATCCCATTAAAGTTTTTAAGTTTATACTTTAGGATCGAATGATTTTAGCACATAATAAATTAGTGCTGTCCTTTAATCGCGATTAAAAATTTGCAATTTATAGAGTCTTTCAGGGTTTTTTATTTTAATCATAATAATTAATTTTTATGTTTAGATTAATTTTTTGGCTGAATTAGTCGCATTGATCTTTAGATATTTTTCCAAATGATGAATGTTGTCAGGATTATTTAGTTTTTACAGAATTTACAAATGCAATAAGATGATCTAGATAATTATAATCTTGAAAATTGAAACAATCATTTGGTTATACAGTGATACCTCGCATAGCGTACTTAATTCGTCCTAGGAGTAAGTTCTTTATGCGATACGATCATTATGCGAAGCATGCTTTGTGCGTTAATAAAATAACAAAAAAATAATTCTGAATGTCGACACAAAAACAGCGTCTCTATGAAATACAAGAATCAGATGATGATTCTGGAGATCAGCAAT
Organism: Cyprinella venusta; assembly: GCA_038021265.1. Taxonomy (NCBI): domain Eukaryota; kingdom Metazoa; phylum Chordata; class Actinopteri; order Cypriniformes; family Leuciscidae; genus Cyprinella; species Cyprinella venusta. The sequence continues at coordinate 13,130 of JBBNEX010000256.1, read as the reverse complement.
CTGACGCAGCTCTTTCTGTCCTTCGTATTAGATCAGAATCTTAGAACGATGACATCGAATGTCCTCTTCAGTGGTAGAAGACTCGTGATCTTTCTTATCCAACAATTGCTAAAATCGCTCGCAAATATCTTTCTACTCCAGCTACCACGGTTCCATGCGAAAGGTTGTTTTCAGCATCCAAGAGAATCATCTCAAAGAAACGAGCCGCACTTACAGGAGATAATGCTAACAAGCTGGTGTGCCTATCTAACTGGCTCAGCAAGAAAACTCAAAAGTGAAGAGTAGAGGGATAAAAAGATATAAATGCCCTTGTTTATTTAATAAATGATATAAATCAGTGTCAATTTTTGTCAGCCTTGTACAATCATTCACATTATATTAATATTTTGCTCACAAGAAAATTATTTTGATTTTTAGTTAACCGGATTTTGTGCCCTAATTTGACCATTCAGCATTTAATATAATTCATGATTGTGATTTTATCAAATTTAAGTAAAATTAAATGATAAATAAATTTGATAAAATTGTTGAAATTTTTAAATTAATTGAAATTATCATTAAGTGCGCGATATAAAATACTAAGAGCTTAAATAATGTAAAAAATCAAGATAGTATATTACAAGGTGAATTAATCGCGATTAATCGCGAATAATTTTTTTGATCGCGTTAATAATCGTGATTAAAAATTTTAATCGTTGGACAGCACTATAATAAATATTTGGCAATAAAGGACCATACATAATAAGTAAATATTATTTACGATTTTATTTCACGAGAAAAAATCCTCTGAATGTAACCTAGTAACTTCTTGATGATATCTATTAAGATCTGGGATTTTTACGCTTACTTTATAATAATGCTTAATTTAAAAATAAGATTCAGAATCACTGAGAACAACAGATACCTTTTTTTTAGAACGGAAAGTTTTTCAACGCTTGACAGACATTTTTTTCTTTCCGTAAGGTGTAAAAATCACTTGTTAAATGCTTAATTATGTGAAAAAAAATATTATCAAAATAAAATAACCTTTACACGTTTTCGCATGCAGATTCTCAGTCTGCCATTAGTGGGGGTCTTAGCCCATTTATAAATATGTACAGTGATATCTCGCATAGCGTATTGTGGTGCTCACCTTTCTGGGCAGGCGATTCTCCGAGGACAGACACCCAAGGGCGAAGTTGTTCTAAGAGGAGAAGAACGGCGCGGCGGAAAAGGAGAGCAATAAAAAATTGAATAAAAATAAGGATGAATATAATTTTCCTAAATTTTAAAACAATATCTATTTTTACAAATTACTTTGCGTTTGGTAAAATTCTACAGGAGCACCTTGCGTACATAATTCGTACTAGGAGTAAGTTCTTTGTGTGAAACGATCGTTATGCAAAGCAAGCTTTGTGCTAAAACGCAATAACAATAAAAATTAATTTTTACGTGGACAAAAAAAATTAAAAAATCGTTTGGAGCAATTTTTTACGTTGATATTGTTCGATCTCAAGAAAAAATGGTAATTCAGGATAAAACCTTGCGTCTAAGTATAATAGTGGAATCTGATTTATTTCATTGTGTGAAGCAAGGTTCGTTATGCGAGTTATCCCTTTAAATGTATTCTTACATTCAACTCTAACTTATTTCCCACTTTTGGGATACAAAATATTAAAAAAATTCAAAATAATAGAGGGTGGATCATTAGAGAGGAAAAGGTTTTTTATATTAGCGCAAAAAATAAAATTAAAACAGTTAATATAAAAACTTTATTCAATCATAACTATAAGTTTTTTTTAGCTCGAATATTTTTTTGGTAAATATTTTTTTGATGAAAGAGAGGCATAAAAGAATTTTATGTAATTATGAAGACTTTGTTCGACAAATTTATAGCTCTTTGACTAAGAATCCTATTGATTTGGTGAATTAAAGGAATTTTATTTTATGCAGTTTATTCTTTGAATAACTTCACAGACCATGATTTTTAAAATCTGTCGATTATCTTGGACATCTTAAAATTCAAATAATTATAGTTTTATGCTTATCAGGAGTGGACATGTTCTTGAATAAATATGTTCAGCTCGATCTTTTCATCTCTACTAATGGCTTTAAGAGTTTTTAAAAATTAAAAATTTGGATCAGACCAGCTGTAAAAACAAAATTTTGATCATAATTTTATGCCTTTTTTGTCCATATATTTGAATCGTTTGTTTTGCCGTTTGATTAAACTCCAAATAATCTATGTTTAAAAATGTCCCTGATTCTCCATATAATGTTTTTACTGGTGTGCCAAATAACTTTTTTACGCTATAGAGCATTCCATTCTAAAAATTATGGTTAATTAGATTCATTTCGTTTACACTTTAAATAAATTTAAACTTAATCAATTTTACTATTTAAATATAACCAAATGATAAATTATGTCTACTCATTACCGAATTTTAAATCCAATCATGGTCATTAAAAATCCATTCGTGGCTATTTTAAAGATCAATCGTGGATATTTTTAGTTTCAAGTGTGGCTATTTAATCTTCCAAGCATGGTCGTTTTTTTTGATAAATGCTGATATAATTTTGAAAATATCGATAATTTATGTTAAAAACGTTTCTTAGTACTGCACTGGCTAGTAAAAATATATTTGTAATCGAAAGCTGCGATTAAAATGCTTCGATAAATTGATAAAAAAAGGCAAGATATTATTAGCCTGGGTATCGAAGAAGGACTCTCCTAGTATGAAACAGCGAGAGTTCTAAGAATTTAAATATCTGCTGTCCAAAAAATTGTTTCCAGATACTTTGAATATGCTTCAGTCGAAGCAGGTCAAAGGGGAGGGGAAAAAGAGTTGTTATACATCAAGAAAAAGAACTGCATATCAATCTTATGAATGAAAACATCAGTTATAATTTAAGGGAGATAAAAACCCATCTCAATGTTCAATTATTGATTTCTACAATATGGGGATGGATAAAGATCTTGGAATAACCTACAAACTAGTAAGGTCTGTTTATGAACGCCGTAACGACTCAACCACTAAGATTCTACGATAAAATTACGCTAGATGGTACAATAATCTCAGACCTTCTGACAATATAAAAAATTTAATTTACATGGATGAGTCTCCCTTTTCATTACAAATTTTGAGAATTTATGGATGGGCACAGAAAGGATCAACCCATAATCATATCGTGGCACAAAGGGGAAGAAACATTACAATCATTTTCGCCATAAGTGGTATGAATATCATAAATTGACATGCTGTTTTGGGTAACGTAAATGGCCAAACTTTTTAAGCCCTTATAAATACTGTAATATCAAAGCTTGGGAACCAGGAAAAAATTTACACATATTAGGGATATGTAAGATTTCACCATCAACAAAAACTTCTAGAACTCGACAGTCCTCACGATATTAAATTTTTACCACCATAATTCCCTTTGCTTAATCCCTGTGAAGAAGTATTCACGTGGATAAAATTAAATGTTAGACTCTCCACACTTCTAAGTAGCACAGATGATCTTATCCAAAAAATGTCTGCAGCATCAAACAGAGTTTCCCTAACAATTTAGGAGGGCTTTATTCATCATTTGTAATCCGCTTTTTAAAAGTTTATACTTTTGGAGGATATTCCGAGAGAATTAATGTTTAATTTACTTAATATATTTTTTATCTTAATTTTCACTTTTATTGAGTCTAATTTAAATAGTTTGTAGATTATGTACAATCTAACTTATGTCAAAATATAAATTTTAATTATTTAAATTAAAAAGGCCACGCTTAAAACTAAAAATAGCCACGATTGATCATTAAAATGACCACGATGGGATTGAAAACCCGGTAATAAAGTCAATTATTTCTTTCATTTAATTGACAATCTTATACGACTCTCTGCGAGCTTATATTTATATTGGTTGTTACATAAATTCATAATTTTTTAATTTTACACAAGAAAAAATACACATCAAAGTAGTAATTCTGTTCATAAATTTTAAAAACTTTGGAAATGCTAGATTGTATAAAATATGACCAGTTTGAGTCTAGTAAGCTACCGTCGTTCGTGTTTTTAAAAATATTTACATCCATCATCAATCGATATCATTTATAAATGAATATGTAGTGTGATAATGGATCTTAGAGCATTACGACTAATCAACCTTAAATTAAACGTCTAAATCTCTTGCAGCCAATATTTGTTACATAATCAGTTAATTTTCGCTTTACTTTTGTCATTTAAAGGGCTTAAATTTGATCTGTTAAATTCAGTTATTTTTTTTCAACTTATTTTTAAGCATGATTAACAGATTAAGATAGGCCTTTATCTTCAAAGACTTAATAGAAACTCTTTAAACATAAGATTTTGTAAAAAATTATTTCAAAAATTAACGGCACACTTGCGTGTATTCAAGGATCAGCATGACTAATGATTACCATGAACATCAAAATATATCGAAAAATTCCGATCAAAATAAAAAGATCACGAAAAAAATATATCTTTGTATGGATTATAAACATAAATAAATATAAACAAACATTTAATTAATAAATATTTTCGACTCGAGATTTAAAATTAAACACACAAAGATTTTGATTCGCATTTTAACAATAAATGTTAAAAAGCATTCCTACATAAGATATTTTTTTTTATTATCAATAAGTTTATTTAACTTTTTCGTTCTTTGACGTGAAAGATTGTTGAATGACGTTTTTAATTACGTAATATTTACCTACTATAATTCTAATCCTATTACATCATTGATCGTGATTGTGTCATCATGTTGAAAACTGAAAACATGGATATTTCTTATGATGTTAATTTAAGAAAAATTAGTTTGAGTGATAATGAAGGTCGGTTTAAACGTTTCTTGAGTCGGTGCAAAAGCTTAGTCCGAGGTTCAGATGAAAATTCCCTCTTCACGCAAGACAATTCCAATTTAAGTGCTATTCAAGTCGAAGAAAGCATTAAAAATATTATAGAAGAAGAAAAAATTACCGAATGCCAAATTTGCTCAATTGAACTCACAGAAAATTTATTTTATTCAATGACTTATTGCAAACATGTTGTATGCTGTGAGTGCATTTGTCGATATGTGACTAATCTTTTTATGGATCGTTCCATAGTTAATTTAAAATGTCCATGTTGCAAGGAATTTATGCATCCAAACGACATAATATTTGTGATTGAGGAATTGCAAACTGACCAAACCCTTTATCGTGAAATTTTCGGGGAGTCAGAAACCCAGAAGACCCGTTTACCAATTCTTCTGACCATTTACGAGGATGCAACGATTCATGCAGCAATATCGAGAATAAAAGGATTGGTATGGTGTCCAGGCATTGATTGTAAAAATGCTGTGATTATTGATCAAAATAAAATATCTAAATGTCCTAGAAAAAAGTGCGAAAATGATAATTGTGGTGTCGATTTTTGTGCTAAATGTAAATGTATCTGGCACAGCAATATGTCATGCAAAAAGTATATCAAATCTATCAAAAAATCGGAAAGTTTAGAAGTTATTTTACATTTTTTAATTTTAGATAGATTCAAAGAAAATCAAACAATGTCCTGGATGTGGAATAAGAATTAGTCATAAAAAAGATGGCTCATGCAATCATATGACATGCTCTCGTTGTAGTATGGAATTTTGTTGGCTTTGCCTTCAACCAATGACGAAAAATCACTTTGACAAGTAAGCCAAATATTTATGTTTCAGCTTATCTAATTGTTCTACCCATGCAAAAAAAAAGCGAAGTTTTATCAAATCGGCCGTATATGGCAGCCTAATATTTATTTTTTCTCCCGTAATAATTATTGGAGTGAGTTTATCTGTTGGAATTTATGTTTTTTGCTATGGCCCAAGTTATGCAATCAGTGTGGTAAATAATTTATATACATTATTCAATCATCATCTGACATTTAGACGGACTTTGGAATTAATATTCCTGAACCCACTTTAACTGTAAAATTTTCAAGCTTTGTATGTGCAATTTTTGGTGTTGCGTTGGTACCAATAGCATCGTTGATAGGGATATTAGTTGGATTATTTGGAGCTATTGGTTATTTATATTTTTATTCGCCATTTGTGATGATCAAAGCTGTCTATCGTAAATTGAAATACAAAAGTGCTTTCTGAAATTCCACTTATTTCTTAATTGATCCATTGATTTTTTAGTTTTTTATAATTTAGTTTTTTTTTAATATTTTTTATAAAAAATAATAAATATTATAAATGACGACCGATGATTTAGGCGCCTGACTGTCAGGCAGTGCCACAAGGGCTAAAACTCAACCTACCCTAGCTCGAAGAAAGAGCAACCCTGCCCGGTGGGTTTTGGTTCTCAGAGGAACTTTGTTGGGCGAAGAGATTTTTAATATACGAACTGTACATGTTTGAGATTGATTTACAATATGTAATAAATTTTATTTTTGTCTCTTGACCCATTGCTTAGCCTCCTACGAAGCCATATGTTTGGTTAATGTATCACGATTCTAAAAGAGAACAATTATGTAAATATACTACAAAAAATATCACAAAAACTATGCATCTTATTGGCTATTCATAAAGATATCATCAAACTGCATAATTTTGACATTTTCATGATGGAAATGAGGACACTTGAAATATATGAATTTTACTAATATTTCTTAGTTTCGTAAATTCATGCTAATTTTTCAAGAGATCAAAAAATACAATTTAACCAAGGCTTTGACGCATTAAATAGTCTTGATTAGTCGGAAAGACATCTTAAATACTTTTCCCAAAAGCTATAAAAAGAGTCAACTATAATTTTAAATTAGCAACTCCTTAATGTAATAAAAATACGGATAAGTTAGACTCACAGTCAATTCCTTATAAATTTGAGATTTATTGGTAAGGTAAACCAGCGTAGCCAATAATGAATTTAAAAAGTGATAAAATTTGTTGCACATTCTGTTAGAATGTTAATGGAGACCTAAAATGAATTGCTGACTATACTTAAACTGGGAGGTTTATGTCACATTTGCGCATTTAACTCTTGTGCCTAATCGAACAACTTTTCATCTGGAAATTACCATGTCTTATGTTCCATTCACCGTAATTTTCCACATTTTTTTAAATTTAGGAATAGATAATTAATTTTGCTGTTGAAATTTTTCTTTTATTAAAATACACTGGTAAAAGTATATCAAATTGCTAAAATAAATAAAAAGATACAGAGAATAGTAAAAGAAGGGAATTTTAAAGGAGAAAAGATTAACTTAATTTTTTTTGTAGAACTTTTTGAAGAATTTAGTGATAATTTAATAGAAAAGCTGATTAACAAAAATTAAATAAATTTTCAATCAACATGAACAGACTTTAATCTTTATGCACTAAAAATAATTCAAAATAGTTTAGAAAATTGATTTGGCATAAAAGTAAACACATTTTCTTGAGAATTAGGGACAATTTAAATATTATTAACGCCAATTTTTGTTGAACGCCGTAGCTAAATATTCAAAATAATCGACAAATAAAGATAAATAATTGTGATGAAAAATCGCATTTTTGCTGTTGATTCAACTAATAAGCCTAGTTAAAAAACTAGAAAATACTTTAAAAGAGGTACAGAGATATGATAAAATTTTTGCTGTAGAAAAATATCTCTATATTTGATAAGTGTTACCTTTAATCATAGAAGTAATAAAGCGTTTAAGAAGATCAACAAATTATAATCATCAGGGTCTCTATAGTTGTTTAAATAATATACGATAAATGAAAATTCATTGTTGAATTCACTAAATCAACAGATTTCTCTGATTCATTGCTCTTGATTTGTAGAAGGAAGATTTGCTTACTGCTTGAAAACTTTTGGTTGACTCATATTTATAAAAAAACATCATAAATAAGAAAAAATATTCAAACTTAAATATTTGATCGTTATAATTTTATCACATATTACTGCTTATTATGTTTTTATTTTATTGGTAATCTTTATTAAAAATTATGTGCAGTGATAGCTCACATAACGTAATCAATTTGTTCTATGAGTAAGTTATTTATGCGAAACGATCGTTATGTGAAGCATACTTTGTACTAAAATACAATAAAAAAATTAATTTGCATGTCGACACAAAAAATTAAAACCTGGCTCGGAGCAATTTTGTGTGTTGATATCGCTCGATCTCAAGAACAAATGGTATTTTATAACAAATACTCGCGCTTAAGCGAAACAGTTGAATCTGATTTAGTTCGTTGTGCGAAGCAAGGTTCGTTATGCGAGTTATTTATTAGCAAAAAAAATTACGTTATGCGCTGCGCACGTTATCCGAGGAGTAAGTTATGCGAGGTATCACTGTATATTTTTGACAAAATCAAAATGTAGTTCATTGGTTAGGATAAAATATTTTTCTAACTCAACTAAGCCCTAGTTAATAATTCATTAGATTAATGTATGAATAAAAATTTTATCTAATCAGTGAAAATTATGGAGGGAACAATCTAAATTACTTATTTTTACTATACCATTTCGAAAATTGAGAAGTGTGATAAAATACATAGATTTTCTTTCCAGTACACTCGCAAATAATTTTATCATATTAGTATATTGGAAAAGTTTAATTTGGTCTCAGAAATCAATTTTCGGTTTTCGTTGTGATTTATTAAAAAAACTTATAATACCGTATGAAAAAAGTATTTTCTGAACGATTTTATTGTAATCTTATTACGATAATTATTCCAATCACCTACTTATGCTTAGGAAAGAATTTAAAGACATTTCTTTGGGCTTAAATTCAAGCAAAGTTCGTTTAATGGACAACAAAAATATATTTAGTAGTTTTTTCAATTGGTGCAAAATTTTAATTTATAGAATTTATAAAAATTCACCCTTAATTGAAGACAATTCAAAAAATTCTTCGTATTTGACCGAAGAAAACTATCAAATAAACAATAAAGAAAATCAAATTGAGGAATGCTCTATCTGTTTAATTTCATATGTAAAGCAGTCTTTTCATTCAATGACTTATTGCAAACATGTTGTGTGTTATCGTTGTATTTGTCGGCATGTGACAAATTTTGTTGCTGATCGTTCGATAGTGAATTTTCAATGTCCTTGCTGCAGCCAAATTATGCACCCGAACGACGTAAAATTTGTTATGGATAAATTACAAAACGATCAAACCCTAAACAAAGAAATTTTTGCTGAATCTGAAACTTATTTAAGCTGTATATCAATTTTACTATCCACCTATGAGGATGTAACGGTTCGAGCAGCAGTATCACAGATACCTGGATTGGTCTGGTGCCCCGGTGTAGATTGTAAAAATGCAGTCATTGTTGATCAAAAGAAAAAATCTAAATGTCCCAAAGTAACGTGCGAAAATGAAAATTGCCGCACCGATTTCTGCTCAAACTGTAAATGTATCTGGCACGCAAATATATCATGCAAAAAATATTTAAAGGATCTTGAAACGTATAATAAGATGTCTGATGTAATTTAATTATTCTATTTTAGAATATTACCGTGGATATTAAACAATGCCCTGGCTGTGGAATAAGCATTAGTCACATGAAGGATGGCTCGTGTAATCATATGAAATGCATTCTTTGTGATATGGAATTCTGTTGGCTTTGCCTTGAACGCTACTCAACAGACCACTTCAAATCGTATTCTTTAGGCTTCATATAAAGATCATCTGGTTGTGCGTATTTCGGAAAAACTATCGAGCACAAAACATGGAACATTAACAACTATTTCATGTTTATTTATTCGCCTGTGTTCATCATAGTTTCCAATATATTATTCGGAGCAGCTTTTTTTCTTGATGGCACCAATTTAATCTTTAGTAACGTGAGTTTTTATTGATTTTAATCTATATTTATATAATATTTAGATCGAACAAATAATTGAAACCATTGAACCCAGTTTCAGTACAAGATTTCATAATATAATCGGTAATCCCTCGATTTATGTACTTATAGCGATTTTGTTGTTTGAATCAATCTTGACTGGATTTTTTGGATCAATTAGTTATTACTATTGCTATCGCCCACTTATTAACGCCCGAGATGCTTATCTTAGATATAAATTCTGACAAGTTACCAAAGCTTTCATGACTTTTTATGCTTTTTTTGATCATTGATTCTTTTAATTTAACATTTTGTTACATTTTTTTGGGTTAAAAGAAAACAAAGTTTCTTTAAATGTTTACAGAATTATGTTAAAATATTTAACCTAAAATTTATTAATATTCAAAATCATATAAAAAGTACTGCTAGTGAGAAATTCATCATTATTCAACAAGTTAAATACAGTGATGCCTCGCATAACGTACTTCTCGGATACTCCTTTTGTATTTCAATTTGGTCGATGAGGAAGTTCAATTTGGTCGATTTTCGCGCATGGCATAGCATCGGAATTTCAATTTGGTTGTTGGGTAAATTCAATTTGGTCGAAATATACGAATTAAATTTTTTTTTAATTTTAAAATAAATATAAGAAAAGTAATTTGTGAGTGAATTTAGAAGTTTGTGTCTGTAGAACTCTCTTATTCCACAATCATAATCCCTTTGTGATATATCAGTTCCTACTGTATTTATAAGGTTAAAGGCTCAGTTTTTTATCTTAATTTTTATATGATGACAGTTTTAGCAATTATACTTTCACAACGCTCGAAGGAAAGAAACGCATTTTATCGATGTTTGAGTTTTTGCCTCCTTGATCGTTTCTTTGAGCCTACTCGATGTATGAAATATAAGAACTCTTCTTAATTGTATAAAAGCGCAAATTCACTGTATTTTTAGCTCATTTTAATTCATTGCGGTCGTATTGCTTACGTTACTTTCCATTAAATTACGAACCACAGATTTAGCTCTATGACTGCGAAAGACTCGGCCTAAATTATTTCTTAAATTAAGATTTAAATAAGCCTTTTTAATCCATACACTATCAAAGGAAACAAATAGAAATCTCACACTCAGCAATTACCATTACTATTCAGATGGGTCTTTTTAAAACAATATATTAAATCACAACTTGCATATTTAAAAAAAGTGCTATTTTCGAAACAACTTAAAAATACATTTAAATTTATTAAAGGTATTAGATATAAAATTTTAAGAGACCATTAGTCAAAGTACTGTGAAGGTTAGTTCTTTAAACTGTTTAAAAGTAATTAGCATGGTTTCTTGCAAGTAATTTTTAAGAAAATTAATGATTTGTATATTTTTTAAACCTTTTTAGCCCCTTTTATCGCCCTAATCAACATATCCCGTTTTCCTGCACTTTTTATCATAATTCCTAAATTTTCTATCCTTATGGACAGCGTAAGAACAATTTGCTTCTTTAAAGGCTCTGAATTATTATCGGCTTCGCCAATTGTCCTGTAACTTAATTATTTTTTAATTTGTGGGTATTTTTTAGGTCTTTTACTAATTATAAAATTTCGACCAAATTGAATTTACCTAACGACCAAATTGAAATTCCGATGTTTTGTCATGCGCGAAAATCGACCAAATTGAACTTCCTCATCGACCAAATTGAAATACAAAAGGTGTAACGTGCGCTGCACATAACGTACTTTTATCTCATTGATAACTCGCATAAAGAGCCTTGCTTTGCACAACGAACTAAATTAGATTCCATAATTATGCTCAAGTGCGCATGTTTGTCATAAATTACCATTTGTTCTTGGGATCGAACGATATCAACACAAAAAATTGCTCCAAAACGAGGTTTTAATTTTTTTTTCCGACATAAAAATTAATTTTTTCGTTGTTGTATTTTAGCACAAAGCATGCTTCGCATAACGATCGTTTCGCATAAATAACTTACTCTTAGAACGAATTAAGTACGTTATGCGAGGTATCACTGTATTAAGCGATCAAATATAATTTATACATCAAATGAACTTCTAACTCAGCGAGCTTTGACTAAAAAGGATAATCCTTGAATAAGATTACTCCAGCAGCTGTTATTAATTTTGTTTAAGAACGATCGGTAAAACTAAAGACATTTTAATGAAATTTATTAAAAAAATAAATCTGTTTTTTTAAAGGTATAATTATGATAACGGGAAAATCTATGTTCAGTAGTTTGTCGTAATTATTTCTAAAATATTATGGCTGACGTGCCATTAAAATTTAGCTAAAGTGCACAAATTGTAGAAGTTAATGAAGGATATTATATTTTTCTAAAATCTCCAAATACTTCAAATAATATGGAATCATTCAGATTTGATATGAAATGACATTAAACGAGGAAGTTTAGCGGAAATAGAGATTTTGATCTCAATTTTTACTGTGAACGATATTAAATAGATCAAAAGCACCCGGTAATTATTAAGGAGTTCAAGTTAAAATTATTACAAAGAATTATAAGCAATTAATTTCTTTGATACAAATTAAGGTACTATAAGTAGCGAGTGTGAAACATTTATATTTTAAACCAACGTTTTTTAGGTTTTTAATTAGAGCTCCCAAATACGATAAATGCAGGGATTCCTAATTATTATGCTAATATTTTTTCAAAGGGCAGGACAACATTATGTAGTTTTAATTGAATTTTACAATCGACTCTGTTTGAATATACAAAAGAACGTTTTCATTATTAAATATATTTTATTAATGTTTAGTTAAATTTTCCTAGGCTTTTTTATATTGGCTTTACAAATTTTTTGTCTAAAGCGCTATAATATTAATTAACAATGAGTAAATATTATCTGTGATTGTGTTTTTCATTCATTTAACTCAGATCAATTCAATTCGAAAGCCATAAAATAACAAAATAAACTTAGTAGGAGTTTTAAATAAAATAGCGAGGATTGATGAGAATTTTTAGATTATTAGAAAATTTATAGTTTTAATTATTAGATGTTTTAAAAAACAAATTACACCCCAAACCAGCCGCATGCGTAAAGAAGATAAATAGACGAATTTAAGTTTACTCAATTATAAATTTTTTTGTTTTTGTTAAAAGTATATAAATAATTATCTTAAAAACTGAATAATAAACGTTAAAATTTTTTGTTTAAATGTCCACTTCGGAAAAATAATTAATTTATTCGTTAATCCTAAAAGTATACAGCAACTACGAATTTCCTCTAAATTAAAATGCAATCGTGCGTATAGATAACACAAAATTATAATTGTGGCTATTAAGTTAGCACAACGCCTTTAAATACTGTCATTTA
>JBBNEX010000255.1:0-39942 GCA_038021265.1 Cyprinella venusta | reverse complement strand
TAATTATTGCGGTTGAAGGAATGCTTGAGTTTAATTTTTCAAATTCATGTTGTTCCATGTCACAGAATATTTTTCCCTTATATTATAATTACCAAGTTACTCGATACAGAGCGCATTTATTTGTAGAACAAAATAAATCGCATTTAAGTTCACAGAAAATTCCATTGAATTCTTCGCTTTTGCACGTACATTTTTTCAGGTTTTCGGTTACATTCGTTGCAGATTCAAGATCTATGACGTTTTCCTTATTGCATAAATCATATTTAAATTTTGTCTCTATACGTGAATCTTTATTATTCAAGTCTTTGCTTATTTTTATGCATTCAGTAATATTATTATTCTTAATTTTACCATGGTAACAAGAGTCAGAGTATCGACAATCGGGCCCATGATATCCTTTAGGACATACACAATAAAAAAATTGACTATCTTTAGCATACTCAAGCTTGATAGATTCAATCAAGGTATTTTTTGCTATTCTTTGATTGAGGCACGAGCTTTCGTAATTTATACCACGACCTGGAAATTAACAAAATTTTCAAAAATATGATAAAGAAAATAAAATTCAATTTATAAATTTATCAAACCAAAAAAGTCTAAAAATAAGAAAATTTGTTATGATCAATGCCTTTGGGTTTAAATAGCTTTATATCATAATATTATGAGCCCTTCAATCCTGACTGATCAAAACTTTAATGTATCGACATGTTAAAAACATCGTAAAATTTAATTTTAAAACGTTTATATTAGGGCCCAGCAAATCATGATTTTTTCCAAAACGAATTGACTCCACGCATGCTTTGAATTTTTTCTTGGGCCTTTTTGACAAATTTTATGATGCAATGAAGCTTAGTTTTTATAGTTTAAGTTAAGAATATATTAATCTGGATAAAGCCTTGAATTATTTAAAAAATATCTCATGATAAATGTTAGATTTACCTCTCAATGAAAACAACAATAATTATTTAACCGGCCAATTATCGATTATAAATGTAGAGAAATTGGCGCAGGTGCTTAAGAAGTTAATTCGTTTTATGCTGTGATATTTAATTTATAAAGAAACACATATTGAGACGCTTCTCTTCATTTCTGGGAATTCTCAACGTTTTTTAAGAAATCTTGTTGATTCCTTAAAGGCACCAGAAATTTTACTTTATTTATTAATATTTCCTGTCAGATATACAGAGATTCGAATTTATCGAATCGAATATTGACAAGAGCCTGGCTTATTACAATCAGCTTTTGATCAGCTGCACGATCTTGTGAAATTTAAATTTTAAATTTAATTGAAATAATTTTATTTGGTTTTTGGCAATATTTTTGAAATATTATTAATTTAAAACCCATATACTATTCAAGTATTAATGCATGAAAGCAGACGAAGCTATAGTCAAAGCGATAAATATATATATCATTTTCTATTCAATAACTCTATTAAGCGTGTTCTGTTTTTATGTTTAGGATATGCTATTAAAAAAATTTGCATGAAGAACGAATTTCCACTCGAACGGGCTGGTCATCGAACTAGCGTAGGATAGGTCAAGCGTATTGGTACTGCCTAACGCTAAACCTGATAATATACATATCTAATCTGTATTTAAAGGTAGTTTTAAGAAAAAGCTAATATTGCATGCGGGCGGTGGTATTCCTATCTACTTGCGAATTGATTGTAATTTCCCACTAAATTGTTTCTCATTAAGTTAAAAAATAAATTATTGCATAAAAGTATACATTTTTTTCACGTTTTATAAATTTTTGAATTAACTTTGACAGTTCATTGAGTTTATGAGTATTTACTATGACTTTGCTATTATGAATCTCAGGATGCAATAAAAAAGCCTTATAATGAGGATTTCTTTTCTTTTAACTCAGGCTAGTTAAGTATAGAATAATATTTTATTAATTAAAGTCATTATTAATTTTATTACCAAAAAATATTTCTATTTTAGTTTCATTATTGATAAACTGAACATGCGAGTTGTAATTACTTTATAGATTTGGTTTAAGTTGCGCGTGATAAATATAGTCATTAAAGTAGCAAAAACAAATAAATTTTTTTAGCCAAGTTTTTTCGTATTTTAAATAATTATAAACGTGTTAATTTTTGACGAGAGCTGACTGAGGATAAGCCATATTATTCTCTATTTAAATAAATATTATAATTGTTTGATTCATGTCATAAGAGAAGAATAGGTATTTTCTTTTTTTACGAAAAATTACTTTTAAATTCTTGTTATTTTGCATGCGTATATTAACTCTGACGATCCTCTACGAGTTTCAGTCGTTAAAAATAAAGATATTTTAGTATTTTTAAAGATAAAAAATCTAGTTGATGACTCCATTTTTTATATTTTTCTCATTATTTATAAATAAAGACGAAAAATTTGGGATTCTGATATGCATGCAGTGCCATTAGGATAACTCTCATATTACCCCCAGCTCGAAATAAGACAGACTCTAAATGGTGGGCTTCGACTATCGCAAGAAAATAGGCGAGCTAAAAGAAGAATCATCATAATTTAAGAATAATACATGTTCAAAAACTCTGACATAATTAAAGAAATTTAAACTTGTGTCTCTGATCATTTTTACACCTTAAATGAGCGTGTCTGTTGGAAATCGGTCAAATTTAAAAAACGCGACAATTAAAATGACACTTTGATAAAATAAATAAATATAATTTATTTTATTAAAATTAAAATAAAAAATAATCATGGGTCATTTAAAAAAATCTGATGTGACATTAAATTGCCATACAGTTCCATGGCTTCTGGTCAATTAACAATATTTTTCCTGTAAAGAATTAATCAACAGTCAAATGTTAAGAGTTTTGTAGAAATACAAGATTTAATGATTATTTTATAATTATATTAAAGGTACGATTCATTGAAAAAATCCTATTTTCATAGAGAAAAATTATGCTCCTTATTATAAACTCTACCCTCGTTGCAGGCTGGTTCTCGCATACGTCGAAGGATTGGTGCTAAATACAGACTACTAGTATAGGCAGGGTCAGTCAATAAATTTTTTTTATTCTAACATAGACATAATAATTTTCTGTCACGAATTAAATAAAATATTAGATTAAGTATAAACGAGCGTGTAACTGAATATTTTTTTTTTGCAACAAAAATTAGTAAATTAATCGAAATTTTCAATGTTTGGTGAATAAAGTATCAGCACTGGAACAATTTAATTTTTTTAAACTGACATTTTAATTTTCTGTGGGTTTAATGACCGATCTGGCACTATAATTGCATCCGTGCCTTATCTAACAGCATAATAGTAAGAATCCGGTGTACTTCTAATTGCGTGTGCAAGGCTTTAGCCAGTTTTCTACAACTTTTTTTGTGCCCAGCTCTTCAGAAAATTTTATAAAAAATTCTACGCCCCGATCCATTTGTAACTCAATATTTTTAGCAATAAATCTTTTTCAAATTGCCCATTTTTAATAGACTTTCCCCCCCCCCCCCCCCCTTGTGGGGCGTGTGCTCCACGTTGGGAAACATTACTCTATACTTCATCGTAAGCAACCTAAGTATCGACCATTTCTAAGTTTATGTTCGATAACGACCAAAATCACGAGTATCTATGGTATGATAAATTCTCATGTTTTTATTGATTTTTACAGTTGGAAAATATATGAAAAAGGTGTTTATAAAATACAATAAAAGGGTTAGATAATCCATAATTTGATTTGTATTTCGATTCTTTAACCGATTACTACCGGTCGTTACAGGACAAAAACTGAGATTTTCGGCGGGTAGATGATATAGAATCTAAAAAAATTTGTTAAATTAATTTGCATGATTTATTTATGAAAAACCTGTAATAATAATTAAGAAAAGCAAATCTTAATCAAAATTGCTTAAAAATTTAATTTTTTTCATAACTCAAAAATGTTCATGATTGTCCCCCAAAGTGTTTATTATAAGTCCTAAAAAATTGATCAAGCATTTTTGATTAAAATTTAGATAAATAAAAAATTTAAAAAACATACGATTTTTGCAAGCAGGAGCATTAACCGAGTTTGAATTTTTGCAAACGTAACTTCCATTCGGGTTGCAAAAATACTTTCTTAGATATTTGTAGCAGTCTTGATTCATTATTTTTTGTTCATTATTTCGAAAGAGATATCTAATGTAAATAATAAAAAATTTACGTTATGTGCAATAAGCTAGAATTGTCTATATAGTTTTCATCTATTGTAACTTTCTTTATTATGTGATAATAAAATTTTTGATCAAGAAGATTTGACGCAAGCGTAAATTGATCACCTATAAATTGAAATGACGTAAATATGGCTCAAGATTTTTTAAAATCTAATTAAAATGATATTATTACGCTTATACGAGATATCTGGTACGCCATATTTCTGTAAATTGTGTCATCCAATAGAACGCCATTAATTTTAAAATTTGTAAATAAATCTTCCATGTATTTTTTCTTAGAAACATATTCTTTTTTAAAAAATATATTTTTCGGTGTTCTAAAATATAATTTCATCGCAACAAACAATTTATCAACATTCGTTGGAGAAGTTAATGGAAATGTTAATTTTGCATGCATCAGAAGCTTACTTGCAAAAGGGTCCGCTTCACCAATTCTAAATATAATTTAATATTTTTACATTATTCTCATATTTATTTTAAATTTATCATTTAAAATATTCAAATTGTATCTATGTTCAAAATTGATACCGTAGAGTAGAGTCCATTGCATAATATCATGATACTCTGTTTGTCCTTCTTTTTTCATGAAAATTGTAAATTGTTTCTAAAATTAAAACTTTCATTTGATAAATATTATTATACGCATTCTCTTTCAAAATACAATAATAAAAAATAGAAAATGGCAAGTGGCAAATTAAGCCGAAAAAAATAGAAAGTCAGATGGGTCAAAGTTTGTACATTTCTTAATGTGAACGATTATCTAGCTATTACCGATTGATAGTTACAACTTCGACCGATTTCTTAACATTTAATTATTGAGTTTGAATTTTTTATTTACTGACATTTATATTTAAACCTTTGATTGGGTTGAAGATAGAAGATAAAGACATTAAAAAATGGTATTTCATCAACCCGAAGAAACTCGATCAAGATCGTTAAAATCTAAATTTTTTCGTTAAATACGTAGTTTAACCTTAAAAACACTAGAATTAATTTAAAAAAATCAAAAAAATTTTGATAAATAGACTTTTTAAATATAAATGATTTTATCCCTTGTATTAAAACACATCAAAAGACGGCCAACAAAATTTTGGTCAAGAAATGCTCCTGATTAATCGAATAGTGAAAGTTGGCCTTTTTATTGTAGTTGAGATTCTTGAGTGACGAATCAGGAAGTTTTGGCAAAGAGCGTAGTTTTATAAGTTAAAAAGAGTTTGATGAACCATTTTCGAAATTAAAAATTTTTAAAATGATCTGAAAAATAAACAATCTGATTCACTGTCACATGTTTCATAAATACAGTGAAACTCGCATAACGAACCTAATTCGTGTTAGGAATAAGTTCTTAATGCGAAACGATCGTTATGCGAAACATGCTTTGTACTAAAGTAAAATAACAAAAAAATTAATTTGTACATCGACACAAAAAATTAAAACCTTGTTTGGAGCAATATTGCGTGTTGGTATCGTTCGATCTCAAGAACACATGGTAATTCATGACAAATATGAGTGTTTGGGAAAAATAGTAGAATCTGATTTAATTCATTGTGTGAAAGCAAGGTTCGTTATGCAAGTTATCTTTAACAAAAAAATGTACGATATGCGCAGCGCACGTTATGTGAGGGTTAGCATTTATTTTTCTCGCGAAATCCCACAATACCCGAGGATGACATCTCTGGTATCTCAATAAATTCTAAACTGAGCAAGGACCACGATCCGTGCAATAACCGCTACCGACAAACTTGTTTTTGTGATTTTGTTGACTTTGATGTGAGAAATCAAATAAAAGCGCTTTGGAAGATTCTCTCCGGTTTCTCAGATAAAACCAGTTGCAAGATAAAACTTATAAATTCTGCAATTTTTTTAATAAACTGAAAAAATTCTACGAGTCAATAATTTTAAAAGATAGTTGTTGAATTTAAAAAAATTTTATTCAAAATGAGCTTTAATTAAATCATTATTATGAATAAACTTTTTCACAGATAAATTAGAACTCTATGACTTATTTAAAAATATAAATATTTTCATAGACTATAATAATCCTGCTGCGATCATTAATCGTTTTTATTAGCAACCTACTTTGATTTCTCAGTACTACAAAAAAGTACAATTTTAATAAAATGATTGCATGATCTTAGAAACAAAATCCTATCTGCTCTTTTTTAATATTCTTAAGACATCAAATATTTTCATATGCCCTTATCCAATATGAAAAAATAAAACATCTGGTTGATTTAACCTCACTTCGATATTTTAAAAAGATATCACAAATGCAATCAAAAGAATCATTTCAAAATATATTAGACCTAATGGTGATAGAAGCTATGTTATAACAGCGGGCATGTGCATGGATCGTGCAATTAATTTTTAAAATTTTAAAATCGTTATTTAAAATTTAAATTAAATGTGATATTATGTCAGATTGATTGGTTCTTTAAGAGAAAATTGAGTAAAATTTTTTATTAAACATTGAATATGCTAAAAATATTCGTCCCTATTATGTTAGATCATGAGGTCATGGAGGTGTTGAGGCCTATGTTTAAATTATATCAAATTATCGATTATGCGCTTTTGATTCAGACAAAATATATTTTCTTCCGTGAGTAATCTTAGAAAATACGTATTTATGATCTTTTAACATTAATAAAATAATGATAAAATTATTTATGTTTGAAGGGTAATACGAAAATTTGATTATCTTTAAACTTATATCAAATTATGTGCAGCACACTTAATATGCGGTGGGTAAGGCTATCATTCATTGGTCACGTCTTTTATGTCTACGTTGGATATAAATCATTTTTGATGTACAAATACTTATATTACAATTTTGTTCCTGTGCATCTATTTTAAAAAAAGTAGTGCTGAAATATTTGGAGACCTCCTTTAGCTTTCACAGAAAGAGTTTTTATTAAAAAAATGGGCAATTCCATCTTTTAAAATATTAAATATTATAACATTAGTCAAATAGTAGCCTTCTTGTCATTTTTTATCTAAACTGCTCTCAAAAAACAACAAAATTGATTGCAAGTGTTATTAAAATGATCGCATAAATCGAAAAATAATCTAAATTAAACTGTAAATGGATCAAGTTAGTTTATCTAATCCCATTCTTCTTGAAAAAAAATAAAACATGTCATAGATTTTTTGCACATATTTGACAGTGAAAAAATTGCTTATTCTTTCAGCACGTCGTATCGATGAAAATAGCTTCGTAGTAAGATTATGACAAAATGTTGAAATTCAGATGTATTTTTTAACTTTACTTTTGATCTCTCTGCCTTAAAAAGAAAAAAAACAAATTGATGTTATTGTTTTCGGGTTTAAATGGCTGTTTTGTTTCTATCCTCATTATAAATCGTGAATGGGTTATTTTATAGCGATAAATTTACCATAAAAAACCCATAAAACCAGATAAGTTAAAAAAATCAAAATTTTACATTTGTACTCTTTATGCGCAGTTTAAATAAAGTGTTGAGCAAATTAAAGACTAATGGTCAGTTTTTTTTTTGAATTTAGAAACATTCCTAGAATAGCATCAAAACATATTTTAATATTCTTTTGATTGAATAAGATGGCGAAACATTGGTGAAAAAAATATTTTTGTGATCAAATTAGTGATTTTAAGATTGTAAATAAGTAACACTGTTCATAAAGAAAAATCATGCCGATCAACATAATCAATCGAAGAAATTAAATTACTCAGATGGAAGACTTAGAACATGCCAGAACATATTTCAATTGTGAGATGTAATCTTTTGACGACAAAATTTGCTTAAAACTTAAATGATTTGGATGAATGAGGTATCAGTAAATTTTTCAAGATTGAAGGTGGAAATATCGCTGTGGCGGAGAAATATACACGATGCGAGAAAATATTTAACCTATAATCAATTATTTTAATTTACCAAAATATTCTGATCATAGGAATACATGATAAATGGCAATCTTAATAAAAAGTAGATGTATTTCAATAAAATTTATTATATTTCTGAAATGATTCGGATAAATTCAGCCAGCGACTTTTTAATAGGGCATCTGTTCGATATATGCTTTTAATAATTAAATAAGCTCTTTTTTAAGTTTTAAAAAGGTTAGAAAACTTACCCTTATTTTTAGTATATTTTAATGAGTTAATTTAATTGATTGTAAATAAATAAATAATCTATAGAAATATACAACTGAAAAGCTGAATGTAGAATTGCAAGACGACATTATGTATATTCTACGACTTACTACGATTGGTTAAACGTGTTGGGTATATTAAATTGGAACAGCCTCATTCTTAAAAATTATCAATTTATCTATGATCACTATCAATTGCATCATACATAATCATAGACAGTTTTTAAATAAAGATTAATTTATAAAATATTTTTGGACATAAGAAACTTCAATTTTGCGAAAGGGCTTAAAAAAATCACCCATTTAAAAATTATTAAAGGTTTTGAATTCTTACAGTTATGTTGAAATCAAATATCTTTGAAATTTTGAAATGATAACTGCTTCCAATAGCTCTTCTATTAAATTTTTCTGTAATTTTCTTTTTCAACACGTAAGTATCATAGATCAAATAAAATCCATTGTCCCCATCGATGTTTGAATATGTTATAATTCCATCATTGGTAGTGATATTATGTATTTCATACACATCAATTTTAAATATTTCTAAAAATTTATTAAAAATAAAATATTTAGCCTGTGGTGCCATTATATGACACACACGGCAAAGACATGGGAAGGCGGAGGGAGTTTTAAAAAGGGATAACGATAATTAGATTATATTAACCATTTAAAAACTTATGCAGCTTTATTCTTGTTCAAATATTGGCGAAAGTTTTGTAAAAACGAACTTTTTGTTCACCGTAAACACCATTTGAGGTAAATACTTATCCGGGTACCCCACATCCAGTATTTAATTATTAACTATATTTGTATTTTATAACGTTTAATTATAATTTAGTAAAAAACAAAAATTTAATCCATCAGTGGTATTTTTACGCAAAGAAATGTCCAATTAATCAAATATCTCATCTAATAAAATTTAAGTAAAGTCATGCTCTAAAGTTGGGTCATCTGTTTAATGAGCACGGGATAGATTAATGTCGAAACAGGACATTTGGACAATGCCGTTAACGCTATCTCAAATTTTCCTTCAATAATAGTTTTATATTATAATAATTCGTATGAAAAATATCTATCTTACACAACAACAAATACAGTGATACCTCGCATAAAGTACTTAATTCGTTCTAGGAGTAAGTTCTTAATGCGAAACGATCATTATGCAAAGCATGCTTTCTACCAAAAAAAAAAACAAAAGAGTTAATTTGTATGTCGAAAAAAAAATAAAAACCTCGGTTTGGAGTAATTTTGTGTATTAAAATCGTTCGATCGCAACAAAAAATGGTAATTCATGACTAATACGCGCGCTTAAGAGAAATAGTGGAATCTGATTTAGTTCATGAGGTGCTCCGCTGGAATGGTGCCAAATGTGAAATAATTAGTAAAAATTGATTTGGTTTTAAAATTGGGGATAATATTATTTTTCATAAGCTAATTAGTTTTTTTTACTCCCTTTTCTTCGCCGCGCCGCCTTCCTCCTGGGACAACCTCGCCCTTTGTGTTTGTCCTCAGAGAATGCCTGCCCAGAAAGGTTAGCACCTCAGTTAATTATGTGAATCAAGGTTCGTTATACGAGTAATCTATTAGCAAAAAAAGAGTACGTTATGTGCAGCGCACGTTATCCGAGAATTACGTTATGTGAGGTATCACTGTATTTAAATTATTTGAAGCCAGATAAAAGGAAATATGCTCATTTTACAATCATTAATTACTTATTTAAGTCTCGATAGGTTGCATTATTAATTTTTTTTATTAAACAATGAATTTTTCATAGTCTATGTGGTAATAAATTATGCACACAAAACCTCTAGTGATTCAAAGATGTTAGATAGGATGAATTCTATGACCTCATCCGCTTTAGGCACTTGTTGAAAAATAAATATAAAATCGAGATACAAATATTTTATAAACAGCCCTATTTTACTAATTGACAATGTGATATTCATCCAATTGGCCAAAAAATTTTATGAGCAGCCTGTAATAACTTTTATTTAAAAATTTTATTCGATTAAAGCTAAAAATTATTTTATTTTAAACGAAAGAACAAAAATATAGCAGAATCTTTCGACGTATTTTGTAATTCTAAGTAATGAAAGATAGATTATTATCTTATCTTGGCCCATATTAATAATTTTGCCTTTTTCTGCTCAAAAAATTATAACCTCAAAAATTTTTGTTTTCCCTCTCAAATCTTCTACGTCTTATTTCCTCTAATCGGATAAATATAATGTGGAAAATTCACGAAGCTAGAACCTGAGGAAAGTCATGATTAATCGTTTTTAATTTACTCACGTCGATTTAAACGATTATGCATTATAGGTGAAAAAATTTTGATCTCATTTCTAAACTATATAATAAAAGCCTTATTTATGAGAGTTGCACTTAATAAAGTATCAAAGGATTGCTATAATTGATAATGAATATGTTATGTATCTCAATACGATTAAATTGTCACTTTGCCTTCGTTTTGATTCAGGTGGCTTAGGACTAACCTACAAAATGGCCTTTATCATATGTTCTAATCGGTATATATCCCAATCGTAGTTTATAAATGATTTTTCAAAACGTAAGATCAAATAACAACCGCCTGCGGATTTTAATAGTTTTGGAACATGATTAAATATAGGTCGGGCAATATAAAACTTTGGGAAAATTCATACCTTGTTTGTTAATTCTATTTTTGACGATGAAACAATTAGTAAGTAAAGTGATCCATAAAATGTTACAGTGAGCATTAAATTTCTTGATTGAAGCATGAAAAGCAATTTTAACCTTCCTAACAAAAACACATTCTTAATTAATGATCTTTTGTAATTTTTATCTTAAGTCGATTGATTTGTATTTTATTGTGTTGATACCCTCGATAAAATTCAAACTTATCAGTTTGAGCCATTTAAATAATTTATATATTAAAGAGCACACAGTTTTTAGAATTAAGAAATAATTAATTTTGAATTTTCTCACTTTTCTCACCAAATATTACAAAAATTAAAAGACATTTAATTATTATTTTATATCGTTTTATAACCCGATTTCGCAAATATTCAATAATGATACTAAATTGATACATGTGTAACAATAACAAATTATAACATTAAGATTTCATCATTAAGTTGCTCTAACAATCCTAATTTATCTGTTCAATTTTTTAAATCGCACCATTTATTAATTATTGTTAAAAAAGCTAATGTTTTTAATTATCACTGATTCAACATAGTTAAATCAATTATATAATCAGTCAAGTTGCTAACTCTTAAGTCTTATATTGCCACATAGTTAGCATTTTTTTAGTTGGGTTAGAAAGTGTTAGATTTATACTATTTACTTACCTTACCCAAGATGATCCACCTGCCCGCCTAAAATTTTAAAGAAATTACAGATGTCTGGCAAAAAAACTCGTGATCATGAAAAACTTTTGTTTAATCTTTGTAGGTTTGAATTCGAGTCAAATTTAAAATAAAAAATAAAGTGAACTAAAATCTTTATAGACTCCCGTTAGATTGCGGCATCTTTTTAGTGTTATTTTATTTTGCTCTGGATTGTAACCAGGTTCCCGCCATCTGTAGCAATCTTTAGCCAAAAAAAAACAACCATTATAAGATTTTTATTTATGCAATACTTTTTATTAAATTAGTGGATTACCTTATTAAAACTAATTTCTCAAACACCAGATTACACCATTTTGCATTAATTATAACCGATTTTAACGCATGTGCTGTTTTTTGTGAATTCATCAATGCTTATGAAAGCTTTCAGTAATATTGTTTTGTTAATCTTCTAAGAGATAGATAAAAACACTCGACAAGCGTTTAATAAAGGTCAAAGAAGAAAACATTTAATAAGAGACGTAAAAAATTGCACTGTTTTTCAGTGACCGGAATCCTGCTATGTAAATTTCAGAAGAAGCAAGAAATTTTTAATAATACGACTTTTTGTCTAATTTCTTTTTACAGCATCGATGAAAGCTTTCGTCTGTATTAATTAATGCCTTCAAACTCGATTACGCGCCTTAAACGGTATCAATCAATGCCGTCGTCAGACTTATTGAATGCAAAATGGTGCAGAATTAAAAAAAATATTTCTTGTAGCTTTCAAAACAAGTACAAATTTTTACAATCAATTTTTGGGAGTATTTTAATGTCCATTAAGATAAATTTCAATGATCAAATTCAACTAATCTTAATCATTAACAACTTAAACTTATCAATCTTATATCAACTTTTGAGCAAAGTATTATATTAAATATATATTTAGGCAAAAAATCTTTTATCATGATCATTCTTTAAATAAAATATTTTTTAATAAGTTTTGATCTAATTCATGTAAATAATGTTGTATGATTAACTAAAATCTCAATGTTTTTGTTGAGTACTTAAAACATTTTTTGCGGCATACAATTGCATCACACCATCTTGTATTTTATTATAAACCTTGGAGCTATAATTTTATAAAAATGCTTAAAAGTCCTGTTAATGGTCAAAAACTACCGATTATAGCCCTTGAACACATTTAATTATCAATCCTAATATTATTTAAACGGTGTAATTTTTATAAGGCTGCCATTTTACAAGCTTTTACGCCTTATTTTTATTACCTAAGTTTGCATGATATCCTGTTATTTTGAATTAATCTGTTCATATAACCTTTTTTGTCTGAGATAATCATTTTAATTTAATACTAGAATCCATCAAAAAGATCTGTGAAATATATTTCCCTCATTTTTAACTAAATACATTAAATATACGCGATGATTATGTTTTTATCTGTCATGATCACATCTAAAAAATAAAAATTTTAATGCGATTGAAACTAGTTATTTTTTGCTAGTCTGAAACGGATTATAATAACAGCATTCGATAGCGCAAGAGGACGGCTGATTACGAGATTTAATATTAATTTATGATTGTGTAACACAGCCCGATGGATCACTTGATTAATAATAATTTTTCCCTTATTTTTATTACATACTATCTTTAAAATAAAATAATGATTATTCTTGGAAATATAAAATATTGGAGAATGTTTTGGAAAAAAATTATGAAATTAACGTAAATTTATTTATAACTTCATTGAATAAATTCGAAGGACGATATTTTAGCGCATCCTTTTTGCCACAGGCTGGATTTTTTCAATGGTTTGTCACATTATTTTAGATATCATAATTTTTTATTTTGAATTATTAGATTATAGCGGTAAAAATGTGTCACTGCTTTAAATCTATTTATTACACAAGTCTTTGGAAGGTAAAAAATGCCATTAATTAGATAATTATAGCTTATTCTTTTTAAGCCTTGACTCTTTTGATCCAAGACATGTGTCTTATCTCAGTGTATTATCCGAAGAAAAGGATTATCGTCATGAGAGTGCTAAACTATCCAACAGACACGATATTTTGACCAAAATTCTCTTAAAATTAAGTCAGTTGGAAACCCAGTTTTTTATGCATTCCATTGGTGCATTTATGTGGATAACAGTTTAGAATTTTAAAGATCCTCTTCTTCGCGATAGACTGTGTCGTGAATGCAATTACTTGGATTTTTAATTACTCATAAATAATATTTATTTTAAACACATTTATCTAAAAAAATTCATTTTGTGATTATCCTTATTAAGTTTGATGCATACTTGACAATAAATATTAATTTAAGTGGAGATTGATCGTCAAACGCTTAAAAATTAAACCAATTATTATTTAGTCAACTTCTTTATTCAGGACCATAGGCATTATGTGTTATCTTATATCCCCCACGACCCCATAAACTGTCCCTCACGCTTACAACTAGACTGAAAGTGTTAATTTGTTACTTTATATTACTTTACAATAAAAAAATATAGTTTGTGCCAAATGTTGTGTCACTGGTTCAAGGATAAATTTTTTTCGCTTTCGGAAATAAATCTTACACTAAATTCCCGAACTTGATGCTTTTACTAATTTAAAAATAGATGATAGTATTGCACATATTTTTGATAAATTTTTGCATTTAAAAAATATTTTTAATCTATGTATAAATGATTTACCGGACTCAAAATTGATAGGTTGTCTTCATTTCATATCTTCCAAGAGGACTTCTTAAGTGCCAAATCACTGAGTCTACGCATTAAAATTAATTAATTTGTCAGGTAATTAAACTAAAAAATGTTCAATAAGATTCAATAACCACACGGGATATATAAAACAATGGTGCACGACGCACGGACATCTATGGAAATATCTTAGATTATATATTCATTCAATGTATAAAATTGTTTACTTTATGAAAAAAGATTTAAAATCTGTATAATTCTTACACAAAAATTTTTTTCTTGTAGAATTCCTTCGAGAACAAAATTCCAAGGAGTATGATTTTTCATTACTAATGGTGTGGTGGATGATTTTTAAGCTTTTTCACTGCCTTTTGATGCAGGCGCATTCTCAACAGCCTAAATGGTACCTATTTTTTTTAATTTCTTTTATGTTCCTTTATTTTTGAACAAATTAATGAAAAAAATTATTTTGCAAAATGGAGATATTTTTCGCCGGGTCTCGGTCGTTAAATATATGATCAAAGAGACTATAAATCATTATTAAACTGAATCATTAATATTTTTACCGCAATTCTCATCCAAAAACTCTAAAAATAAAAGTAATTTTGTGATATCTTAACTAAATTGTCTTCATCAAGATGCTAAGGACTAAATTAAGTAAAAATTTAATACATTAATTTATCTTGGATTGTTTCCCTACCTTAAGCAACAGCCTCATCAGGTGGTTATGACGGAGGCGATTTGATTTTATCGGGAAAGTTTTTAAAAAGGCTGATTAATAAGGATTAGAGGCTTTTACTAAGACCGGGGGATAAAAATTTTTATAAAATTATAAGGGAAGCCAGGCTTAATAAAGGCTTCGAAAAACTGATCTAATATCTTAACAGCATAAATTACATGTGCACATATGGATCAAAATGGAGGAACCTGAATTAGATAAAATTACTCAGGGGCGGATAAATAATTAAAACAATTATTCTAACTATAACTACACAAAAGTATTCTTAATACTGTTTGTCGAAATAAAATGGTGAGATAAGATATCAGTTGTTATTAATGAATTAATTTTGATACAAATTTATTACAAGTTATCTAAATATTTAATAAAAATGGCATAATGCTGTTTAAGATGTTCATTTGTATTTATTATAAAATACAGAATAATCGAAATTCACGAAAACGGGTTGGGACATTGTAATATTTTTATCCTAAAAATAGAACTCAATGTCGAGAATCAAGTTGCAGCTAGAATTTAATTCTGAAGAAACCTCGCCAATAAGGTAAAATTTATTTTGAACTTAATAATTTCATTAAAATAAAATCATTTATTTTATAAATTTATTTCAGTTGTATTTAAGTTGATTATTTACTCAGTAGGAACATAATACATTCTTATATTGGATATGCGACAATATTGTGAAAATCCCAAATAAAGCATCCTTTTACCCTTTTTTTACCTGACTTTGATTTTTATTTGAATATATAATCTATAATTAACACCTTATTCTGTTTTTATCTATCTGAAATATTGATTCAATTCTTGATTTTCCGATATCATGCATCGTGCTTTGCTCAACTTGACAAACATATCTATTACTTTGGTGTCAAGCTTGACAAACTGATAAATAATCCCACGAATCCTTTTTAATTGGCAAAAACTAGCAATCTTTATCATTCAATAATTTTATTTACATTTTTTAGCATCAATTTAGTAATTTTGTATGTCAAAAGCAATATACATTTGATTATTTAATCTTACGTATATATGAGGGAGAATATATTTTAGACCGAAAATTTGACAAACTGAATAGACTTTTGACATTACAATTTTTATAAAATTTATAAGATCATTTGTTATCCGTGCGCAACAATTCAAAACACATTTTACTAATCTTTCATTTTCGCAGATTCATTTGTTATTTTCAACGTGATTGTTGCTAATAATTATAAATGACTCTGAAAACTTGAAATCGATCTCCCGACGATTCAAACCTGGTTGATCTTCAAGAGACTTCTAAATCAAAGTCTCTTTTCACATGGTATTGTCTCAGTTGTAAAATACCTCCTTGGTACCTTTCATTGAATAAAAATAGTAAAAAAAGACTCAAACTAAATTTTTTACTAAAGTATTGATTTAAATTTCCGATATAATCCTTTTATCGTTTTTTATTGCCGAATTTCACATTGAAAAGAAAATAGAGAATTATCAATAAATTAACACATTTAGACCAGAAAAATTTAGAGAATCTTTTTTAGTCAAATCAGAGATAATTTCGGGTCATATCTTATAATCACAGTCGGTAGCTATTTTTTAGCTCAATATAACAATTAAGCGTAACCGTTCGGACTATATCGCGAATATTTCCTAAATCATAAGCTGTATTTATTATAATACTAATTAATTTAATATATCAAAGACAAAATTATGGTTTCATAGAATTTTCAGTTCGTTAAAAATTTAAGAATAAACACTCGTAATAAAATTGATGAAATCATGTTTTGGTCACAAAAGAATATGATAAATAAATCTGGTCTAAAACATAGTGCCTATCATTAATGCTTAGGTTGTAACTAATTTATGCTACAGCAGTATTTGGAATTTACTAATATTGAAATAAAAGTTAACAAGTTAAATTGTGGGTTTTAATTGGCTTAGAGGTTCTGATAGAAAAATTTTATGAATCAAGAAACAAATATAATAAAACATAGTATTTTAGGGATAAAAGCTGCATCATTTATAAAATTGGCTTAAATTCTTAATAAGAAAACTGCTAGAACGTTGAATTTTAAATTATTTAATTTTAAGGCCAGGAATATCTTTATTGTTCATTTAAGTATGATTATTCACCAAAAGGCTATAGATGGGCTACAAATTTAGAAATATTTAATGATCCATAAGAAAATCATCAATTTCTTATTTTCGCATCTTCCTGTACACATTAATAAATTTTTTATTCAATTGATTGAAAAATTATTGTATTGGCGACCAAAAGTGCTGCATTCAATGGTTCAACGCATCTTTTATCAGTTCAATTTAGAACAGTTTTTCCCAACCTTGTTTGTGCCACTCCACAACAAAAATTTTATAAAAATTCTCCACCCCTCCTTCCAATTAAATTTTAAATGACCAATCAATGGGGTGTACTCCCCGCGTTGGGAAAACTGGTTTAAAAAAAAATCAATAAAACTAGTGATCAGGATGATCTGCATAAAAATTGAATTTATCTCAAGGTCTGTATCATAGCATAGTTTAATATTTGCCTAGAATTTCATGTTTATCAAAGTAACCAATAATTTTGAATGCCTGTATATTTTGGATTTACTTGAATAAATTGAAAAATTTAGCGAATATTTTTGAATATTAGATTATCAAGAAAACTTGATCAAAAGAATCAGGATAAAAACAAGATCAATATCTCTTTTGGGTTGAATAACAAATAATTATCATATATATAATAAAATAGATTAAAAAAGGAAAGTAGCGTAAATTTATGCTTTATTTCCTCTGTAATTGTTAATTTTTCAATTCTATACAGAAAAAAATAGTTTAACAAGAAATTGTTATGCTCTGAAAATAAGACAAAAATGGGATTATAGGATTAATTATTAAATTGTTGATTTAAAGCAGCGGTGTCAACTTTTCGGTCTGCGCATGTAAATCATGTGGCGCTCCAACATTTTTTTACTTACTTATTACTAGTTCTAGACGATTCACCTAAAATAAATTTCGATTTTATACGATTCTTTGAATGACATATCAAGTCTTATTCAATTAACGTAAAGTTTGAAATTTAGGAGACAAAGTATCTATTAAATTCGTGAATGTAATTTGACAGTAAAAAATCAAGTATGGATTAAAATTTAATAACGTGAAGTAAAATGCTTCTACTAAGTTACAAACGCTTAAATGCGAAAAACAGCAATAAATTAATAAATTTGTTATGAAAAAATATCTTAAAACAAATTATTCTAATCTACAGTTACTAATGAGAAATATCTGTTTACTTGTTTTACTCGATTTTAAAAACTGCGAAATGCCGACGTGCTGAGATTATCTCGTTTTCACCAGAAAGTTTTTTTTCAGAAGGTATGAAGTGTCAGTGGGACATTCAAACTTCTGTTCTTACCTAGTCAACAATGAAACTTCTGAATTTTGTGACTTTCAATAACAGTACATTTCGCCATTAGTTTATAAAAAGTAATTTAGAATATATCTCTAAATTTCTGCGTTCAGCTAAGGAATATTTATATTTTTATCAGAAACTAGTATGAGAGAAGTATAGTTTATTTCCTCAAGCTTGTCCTGTATCTCACCAAGAAATTTCTTATTTTGTGTCTTTGTGTTGAGAATCTTTTATCTAGTTAAGTATCTGCTGCATGCCCAACGTTACTATTCGTTGTTATAAAAAACCGGATGAATGCGATGTCTGTAAATTATGGTCATTTAGAACTTGTTGTTTTGAAACTTAATCATTTATTAAACCTCTTTATATAAAGATTAAAATCGTGGATCAATTAAGCAACTAACTTTCTTAAAATTATCTCTGATTACTTTGTAAAGTATGATAATCATCATATTCTGAATTGCGACGATAAAATGTCGAACCCTATGCTCTCAAATTATATTAATCTATTTTTTTTGTCGATTCATCAGTTAGATCATCCATTTATGGTCGGTGTTTATTGCTTAAATCAAGAGAATTTATTGAAATTTATAATTGCATAGTGCACAATAGATATGGTGAAATAGTCTTAAATGGAGGAGATATTGGTGGCTTCTTTAAACGTACTTAGAGCCTCGAGTACATTTATGCTTAATCATAATCTTCTCACACATTACTGATTTCTTTGCTCATCTTCAGTTCTTGAGCAGCGTAAGCGCTATACCTATAGGACGCTAAAGTTGTGCGAATCTACAAAACAATCAATGATAGATGTTTCAACTTTTTGACACATAAGCAATCATTTACTTATTGAGCATTCCAAACTTCTCTTGAGTACCTTTAAAAATTTTGGTCAGTTTTGTGCTTTGATATAAAGAACTGACTAAATCGATTAATATTCGAACAGTTAGCTTTATATTAGGAAGAACTTATAATCAACCTTATATAAACAGATGTAGTGAATGCTAGAATCTATAATTGGGAGTCGATGAAATGTTTTTTTCAATCAGCTGACTACCAGCATTATTCAACGACGAGGCATTGTTCTTATGAGATAATAATATTTCAAATCAGTTTCCAATAAGACAAACATTGTCTATTTCATCTGAAATGTCATTTTTGGTATTTCTCTCTCTCTCTCTCTCTCAGAACAACCTAGTCAAGATTAAGATTCAATATGCTTAAGAAACCTTAGCTAATACTATTAGTAGTAATTTAAGGATAACCTTATCTTTTTCTTCTTGTCCAAACATCGGCTGTAAGGCAAAAATAGTTTGCATGGCTAAGATTCTCACACATCCTGCTTTTAATCTTGTCATATTTATTTCAAAGCGTTTGCTTTACAAAATTATCTGATTAGATAGCCAAGTTAGAATTTAGAGTTTTGTAATATAGTATAAAACAGTTATCAAAAATTGCATTAAAGGGTTTTTTGTCATCGGTGATATAATATAGTAGACAGATGTGGATTTTCGCTTAATCCGATGCTGAAAATCGTTTTGCAAAACGTGAAGTAAGTGTTAGAAGTTGTAAAAATTTGACTGTTGAACTTGACTGATTGAATTTCTATTGATTATTATTCACAGCTTTTTTTGGAATCTTTTTTTTTGAAATGCAATAAAATCGCATCGTGTGATGAGATTTTGGACATTATGGCACAGATTACGAGTAACACCGAAATACTATACTGTGGTGCCCACCTTTCTGGGCAGGCGTTCTCTGAAAACAGACACCCAAGGACGAGGTTGTCCCAGGAGGAAGGCGGTGCGGCAAAAAAGGAAGGCAGTAATAAAAATTAAATAAATGATGAAGAATAGTATTATCCCGACTTTTTAAACTAAATCAATTTTTACGAATTATTTTGCATTTGGCACAATTTCAGCGGAGCACCTCATCTAGATTCGTATTAAAACTATTACAATTTTCCATATCATTGATTTTCCATGTACCTCTTGTCGATGTCAATTTTTAAAAATTACCGATATGAATGATCGGCTACGACTTTTTGTTGTATATTTCCGAAAATTTACGACAAAATTAGGATTTAGCATGAAAAATTTTAAGTATGACTGTTTTGAATACGATAATTCAGTAGAAAAGGTGAATATAAAAATAATTCTTGTATTGATATTCTTATCAATATTTTCCCAGAATGGAATATTTATCGAATCAAAATATTGATTTTTAAATTGAATTAATACTAATTGATGTTAATCTGAATCGAACAGCAACACATATTACATGTCAGAGTAAATTTTAAAGGAAACCTCAAAAAGACCGAAAGTTTTTTTTATGTTTTTGAGATTTTAGTGTTTGGTAAATTATTAGACATTTGTCACAGTGATCCTCCGTTAGATTTCGATTGATTAAGTCGCATGAGAAGCAAAAAAGATAAGTCAACACTGATTCAAAGGATAACTATAATTTTACAGTAGTGTAAGGCAATTTACGATTCTAGATTCATAATAGGTTATTTTTATGATCAAATTTACAACCGGAAAAGATGTTGAAACACTTTCAGTCGTTCAAAGCCAAATATTAGTGCATAATCTGAAACTGTGTGATTAATTAACTCTGTAGTCATCAATTTCAATTGGATTTGTATTCAATTATTTATAATTTAAATTAAATTTTTTACAGATAGTTTGTGATATACTCGTGATATCAGGTAGTGTGTTTGCGTTCAATTTAATTTCTTCACAATTAACAAAATGACAAAACGTGTAATACGCTTCAAGTTTGTTTGGTCTTACATGATTTAAACTTTCCTTTAAGCATATATAATTGCTAATTTTACAAGAAAAATGCACATTTATCTATCCACAATTATATATTCAAGTATTTTAATAAATTAGCATTGGTTTATCATAATTCCCTGTTTAAGTTACTAAAAACATTATATTCATTGTAAAATTATTCTTTTAAATATT
Organism: Cyprinella venusta; assembly: GCA_038021265.1. Lineage (NCBI taxonomy): Eukaryota > Metazoa > Chordata > Actinopteri > Cypriniformes > Leuciscidae > Cyprinella > Cyprinella venusta. The sequence continues at coordinate 18,528 of JBBNEX010000255.1, read as the reverse complement.
TAAGATCAGAATATTTACCAATTAAGTCACAATTTAAAGGAAGACAAATTTTGAAATCCCATTAATATTACTTTTGCGCTTGCTTACGAATAACAAATGCTTTTTAATTTGAGATACAATGTTGATCAGTTTAATAAAACTTTTAGGATCGTATACATTTTTTTGAAACTAAAACTATTTGAATGACTGATTTATCCGCTGAATGAAATTTATAGGATCAATATCACTTTGTTGTCAGAAGTTTTCACTCTTGCAAATAGTATTACTAGTTGTTGAGCGAACTATCTTATTTATCGATTTTGTATCTTCAACTCTTGAATTTTACGAAGCAATCAAAGGCATATTCTTGATGTGTGAGCCGATATGGCGAAAATACTTTAATGAATCAAGAATCTGATAAATACATTTTTAGAACTAAATTGATGTCAGATAAGATAAAATTAAGATCACGGCAAGTTCAAAATACAAGGGGATTATCATTTAATTACAAGATAAGCATAGGCATCTGTCATAATTCATATTTGATTTTTGAATGAGTTTCATCTCTTGTCTAGCATACTGCTCTTACTACATGTTCTCTCGTGAAAAAATGAATCATAGACATTAAGACAACAAACAAAATAGAATAAGGAAAAAAATTGCTAGAATAACTAAATGGCGTATCAAAGACTTTTAGCAACCTAGAATATATTAATAAAACAAAGAATGACGATTTTTTTACCTACGAATGATAATTCTGAGCAATCTTCTACGTCATCTAATTGATATGGCGTTTGACTCAGAATTATGTACGAAACAAATTGACATCTAGAATTTGAAAAAAATAAAAAATATTTCTCATTTTTGGCCGTATTTTATGAAAGAAGACACGCTGAAAAAATTTTAATCAATGAAAATTTTCTGCACGCGCTTCAGCTAAATTTTAATTTAAAATGAATAAAATCGCAGTTTTTAAAATTAGTATTTACCTGCCCATCTTAATGGGTGTAGAATTACGTCAAATAATAGGTGTCATGGGAATAAACGTTTCAAATTAAAGCGGTTTTAACGGTCAAGTGTAATTTTATAGGACCGTGATAACTGTCAGATTCGTTTAAATTTAATCATATACATTTGATAAGTTATTTACATGGTAAAAACAAAAAAAAATTTGTAAAAACATCCATATCTTAGCCAGAAAAAATTTGTAAGGATTTACTTGGTTTTAAAATAAATTTGATCATTTCAAGTTAAAAATTCGTTAATAACCGTTTAAAATTCAAAACATGGTAATTAGCAAATTTTGGACTCCGGAAATGGTAATTTAAATTTCTTTTTACTTTATTTTATAATAATAATTTAATACTGTTTTTTATTATATTATATCTTTTATTTTTCGTCAAAAGTGATGTCATTGACATTTTCTGTTGATTATGAGGCCTAATTCATTTACTTTATTAGTAAATTTCACGCGCTCATAAAACAATGTAAATTTAATCCGACTAAGAATAAATTTTTTATGATGTTAAAGAATGTTCGATTCTTAAGTTGTTTTATATTAGTTAATTGCAGTTAAAACGTCTAAATCCTCTAGCCTTGTGCCTAAGGGTCTTAAATTTTTTAGTCAGTTTTAAAGATTTTATATTTCTAAGCAATTACAACAATTTAAGATAAGCTCCTACGCGTGCGTTTTTTAATTGTATTTAATCTTATAATTCTGAATTTTTATAAGTATTAGAACTCCAATGAGTAAGAAAATTCCTTCCAACGCTACAATAGTCGATGTTGGAGACAAGGGATATGATGTGTCCCCACATGTTTCCCATTGTGATTTCAATAGCGTTTGTTTTAGTCTTGAAGAAAATGCACGTCTGAGCACCGAAAAGGGAGATAATAGTTTTGCAAAATCGGATTTGGAAGCATCAATTATTAGAACTAAATGCGGGTGCCTTCAATATAACCCTGGAAAAATAGTTCCTTCAAATGATCTTATACACTCATGTGATAATAAATTTATTATCGAAATATTTAATCTAGTTTGCAAACCATCCTCGTCTTTATTCTTTACTCAAGGATTTCCTTGCCATTACTACAATTCTTCAATTACAAAAGAATGCCAAAAAATTACGTCAACTTCATCATCATTTTATCCTTGTATTTATGAACATATCGTTGGATCATGTAGAAAACGTGGTAGTTTATGTCGATCATCTGTAATCTCATCTATTTTGAACATTGACTATTTTGAAAACGACATTAGATACTTTAGATTTGATCATTTTGACTATGGTGCAGCATTCTATCGAGAATATTTTTATGGAAAAGAACACACTAACTTCTGTGGAATCGATCCCAATTATGGTCCCTGTTTAATATCGGTTAAGCGGGAAATGATTGAACAAAGATACGATCATTTAATTGAAGTTCCTGACATCGACGCTACTAACGGCTACAAAATGCTCACGGATGTACCATCAACTGCATTCTACACTAAAAATGACGACAATAGTTCATCTAATACATTTTTTATCGTTTATCGTGTAATTGCCCGCTTTACCTCAATTTACAATTTACGTATTCTGATTCCTGAACAAAAAAACTGCCTAGACTCAAAGCTCAAATCAAAATTTTCATCCTTCAAACAGGTCATACAATCTGTTTTGCCTAAATTGAACATTAATTATTTTTCTCAAATGAATATGACCGATAGTGTACAAAATACCATATTAAGCTTCGACGAAGAACAAATTTCAGCCAAAAATTTTAAGATTGGCCTCATTTATTGCGGTCCAAACCAGACAGAAGAATTAGACATGTACAGTAATAATCAAGGTTCTCAAATATATGAGAAATTCTTAAATTTACTTGGTGACAAAGTATGCCTCAAGAATTTTAAAGGTTACTCAGCTGAGTTGGATACCAGTAATAATTTAAATGGAACTCATTCCATCTACACGAAATTTCATAAACGAGAAATAATGTTTCACGTTTCAACTCTACTAACATCTGATAACACTAATAATAAACATATTTCTAAAAAACGTTATATTGGAAATGATATTGTGGTTGTAATATTTCAAGACGAAAACGCCATTCCATTTTCTCCTAAATCCTTTGTGTCACAATTTAATCATGTTTTTATCGTCGTCAGAGGTTTTTGTCGGGATGGGGAAATTTTCTACAAGTATAAAAAAATGTCCTAAATTTAGGGTGGCCGTTGTAAGAATGAACGATGTCCCCTATTTCGGTCCTCAAATTATCGACCAGATTTATTCTCATGGCGAATATTTCCGCGAATTTTTACTCACAAAAAGTATTAATATACATAATTCTAGTTATAAACGCTGAATATGCAGCACAGAAAGCCTCAATATTTTATAAGCTATCCACCCGTACTCGTTATCAACGTCTATTGGAGTTTAAGAGATTTGTGGAAAATATTGCGCCTGAAAAAGGGATGCGGCTTACGAATATTATTCGGTCGAGCATACGAAGACAAAGTAGCTTAACTACTTCTACATCCACTCCAATACGCGTTTTTACTAACGCAGCCGCAACTTGGAGCTGCCAAGTTTTGTTTTTTTTTATATTTAGCTTTATTTTCCGACCAGTGATTCATGGCTGAATTGTACTCTTTGCCTCTCTTCCTTTTCGTTAAATATAGTTCATCGAAAAACAAGGGTTTTTGAAATTTTTTTTACGTAGGACTCACCTCTGGTGGTTCTCAACCGTTACTTAGTTGCCTACCAAGTTATTCCTCCGGCCAGGTATCCATTAAATATTTATTTAGCATAAAAATTTTTCATCGAGCAGGAAACTATTTCACTTTTCGATTATTTGGTGTTGACTTTGAAAGATGCAAGAATTTAAAACCCGCCTAGCTTCCGTTTCTAACGTAGTCGAAGCACGAGTAGTAACCATATCGCCTCCTACTGATCGAAAAATTCTCACTGTTGATGATTTCGCTATAGTCAAGCAATTTTCAGGCGACGATGGTGGCTTAAGAGTTTTAGCCGTCGGAGATCAGATTCTCGAGATTGAAAGCATTCCACTAAGCATGATTTCACTAAAAAAATTTTATGAAATCCTTTCATCTGGCGGCAAAAAACGATTACTTACCGCTCGAATACAAAACTATCAAAAGTAATTTTTATTCTTATGAGTGATCAAATTAATGGCAACAAGGGAAAAATACCCATCTCTGCAGCGAAAGCAAAAACTAGGTAAAATAATAATGTCGATTATTTTAGCGTAGACAAAGAGAACACTAAAAATGACCTAGGTATATTATAAATTATCTTAAATGTGACAGATAAAGTTAAAGCACACGATAATTACACAACTAATCCGTCTAAAATAATAAGATATTTCCAAAATCACGCAACTCCGAATAATCAACGACGTTCTTCTAGTATCAAATATTTTACAAACCAACATATTGCAAGTAATCATTTTTTTTTATTTTAGATTCTGCTCTCTTAAAAAAACAAGAAAAAGTAATTTTTTGTTTTGATTTCCAAGGATAATTTATATGGTTTTTGCCGTAATGGACCAATGTCAGTAAAACCGCCAGCTCAAAATGCTAGTCTTAACATCAATATTGCTGAATTTTCAAATTTTTAACTGTAATATTTAATAATTTTTCATTTTTTTTCTGTAGCAATGCATTTATATTAAATATCTTATTTTTGTTCTATGTTAATGTGCTTTATATAATATCACACCTAATTATTGATTCTTCCTAGTTAGAAAAAGTTTATCGGTCAAATGGTGTGCGCCACTCTATTTTGGGTTGTAGAAATGCCCATAATAGTTGGTAGTATCAAAACTCTTATTCTGTACCGATTTCTTTTTGCCAACTTCTATTGCAGGGATATAATACATTTCTACTTAAATATTTTTTAATTTTCATATTTTGTGGTCACGAGTATCTTATTCCACTTTTTCTAGCTCGGACTGGGGGTGAATAAAATATCTAATTTAAATTTAAAAATCGTGTCGCCTCAAAATCTTCCAACAACTTCCTAATACAAAAAATCTCAAAAAATGCTTCATGCAATACAACAAATTCAACAAAATTTTTTTAATTTATTTACAACAAGAGGAATAATCCTTAAAATGTTAGCCAAAGCTTCAATTTATTTTTTCCGCCCAGAATCAATCTCATTTGTTAATCTTAAAACTAATGATATTTTGACAAACATTTCGAATTTTAAGTGCCGAAAAAAAGGGTGAAACTGAAATCTTATTCCATTTAACAATTGCTTTGTTTTGACAATGATTTACTTTTTCTTTAGGAAAAATTTTTTATTTTAAATTCATAATCTGTGCAATAAACATGAAAAATAACCTGTTTTTATACTTTTATCCATACGCATGATTTTTAAGCCACATCAAATATTTCTTCAAAAATACAGGATGCTAAGATACATAACTTATTTTATGAACAAAACCGGCGAAAGAGTTAAAAACCATCAAAATAAGGTTAATTTTTATGAAAACAATATATTCTGAATCTCTAATTGAGCATCGATTATTTTCTTGCTGTTTCTTTACAGGCATGTCACTATGTAGTAAATTATAATACAGCCTTACTTTGACAAAAAAGTAATAATGCATGTGATCTGGGCAGGATTTATTGACTACTTATTCCTTATTTCCTAGTATAGAAACGGTAAAATATCATGAATGCTTGAGTTCCCTAACAAACACTGGTTGATAAACCAAAAAAATAGATTTATTTCTACAAAAGGCATGAATTTACAGATTTTATTCGACTAATTTAAAGTTATTTGTTTGAACACGTATTAAAATTTTAAAATTAAGACGTATTCACCATTCAGAAAGCATTCAACGATGTTCTTTACGAGAAGCAGTAATAAAAAAAATATATGTGCAGATTTATTTTCCTGAGGTTAAATGATTCCTATGTAGAAATCAATATTTTTTAGTAGTTTAAAAAATTAATCGACAAAAGTTTATGGTTTTGCGAGCAGACTATAAGTAAATTTTAGTCTAGTGATATAAGCCATTAAAACTTAAACTATCTTGGTAAATATGTATGCTTAGAAGCCTGCTGTTGGTCTCTCTGTTTGTTATTTTTTATTTTAACAAATCACACACACGAATGACGACGGGCAAAATAGGTGACGGGTTGTGAGGTAGACCCATAAGGCTTAAACTCATCCTACCATAACTCGAAATACGAGATACCATACAGAGTGGGTTTTGGTTCTCAAATAATCAATGTTAAATTTAAGTTAAAACCTAGAACAAGAGTAAGTTTTGTGATATTTTAGCTTCAACAAAAATTTTTTGCTAAGCATGGAAATTTAACGATAACACGATCGGGCCCATTTATAACCGGTATTTTTTACGAATCATCCTGAAATTAATTCTGTCAAATCGATGAGTTTGACAGAACAGTTTCATTTTTTTATGCCATTTTTTTTCTTTTCAATCTTTTTCTGATCATACAATTCTCTATGACGCACAAAGATCACGGTGCTATTTTGGTACTAAAATGGTATCAAAATTATGGAAAAGACTTTACCAAGGCTCTCTTTTCGTTGACGACCCATATTTTAATATTATCTAAGTAAATTACAAATTTCTTTCCAAAAACGATTTATGTAAGATCGATCATTATTTAAAATTCTTTTGTTTTTTTTCTACACGATATTATACGATTAATTGATCAATTACAATATCATGTCATTCAACATTTCTTGAAGGAAAAACGTTTGATCATCAACGATTCTCAATCAATGTATAATTCTTTTTTATAATATGACTATTCATCTTCTTCAAATGCTCATGGGCGAGTTTTAAGTTTGGGGCAGATTGTGTAACAGGTTATTTAAATTACAACATGAACTATCTATAAGGTAGTTAAAGAAGAAGACAGACTTTAATTTTCTCAAAAGAACAGCAAATTCATTTTATTACCTAATGAAATATCTAAATTTATGGAGAATTAATGAATAATAGTAAAATCGATAGAAATATGACCATGATTTACCAAAAGCAAACGATGAGTGCCATTTTTTTTGTGATGCCGATCCTATACGACAATTTTCCCAATGGTTTTACCACCTACCCCATCAAATGATTCTATTCCCGAAAGTAATCAACTTTGCAAAATTAGAATGCCCTGGTGTTGATAGTAATTTAGCCGGAAAATCCGATGTATGTTCTGGGTGTCCTAATCAATCTCTTTGTGAATCAGGTGAAGCTGCTAAAATTAAGGAAGCCTGTAATTTATATTTTTTATGCCAGTATTGGAAGACGTCCGAGAAAAATACATCAGCATGAAAAAAATTATCATAGTCATGTCAGGTAAAGGAGGAGTAGGAAAGAGTACGGTGGCAATGCTGCTTGCTCGTGCTCTTCATAGCATATGGGGAGCAGAAGTTGGCTATCTAGACATTGATCTTTGTGGACCTTCAGCTGGACGTTTATTCAAATTATCAGGCGAGGTTAGTTAATTTTATTATTAAGGTTCATCGATCTAACTTTGGTATGGCTCCTCTGGTATACTCATTTTAAATATCAGTTATCTGAAGATGGCATTAATGTTATGTCCACAAGCTTTTTATTAAATTCAAAATCTGACGCCATTATTTGGCGTGGTCCAAAGAAAAATTGTTATCAATAATGTCCTTACTTTAGCCTTAATCAAAGAATTAATCTTGAACGTTGATTGGGGAACGGATCTAGACTACCTAATTATTGATACCCCACCGGGTACTAGTGATGAACACCTCTCAATAACTGATATGCTGAAAAATTGTTCACAGGTTGGATCTCTGTTAGTGAGTACTCCTCAAGTACGCACTGGCGTAATATTCTGTAGGAGGTTGCCAGGTTGGATGTAAGGAAACAGGCCAATTTTCTTAAAAAGGCAAACATTCCGATTCTAGGGTATGTTGAAAACATGTCATGTTACATTTGCCCAAAATGCAATGTTTTATATACCATAAATCATCTTAGGTAGCTACTGAAATGTTTCCTCTGTCAAAACGAAAAACCTCAAATGACTTTGACTCCCAGATTCTTTGTAGAATTCCTCTAATGAAAGAAATTAGTATAACTCATTTTCATATGCAAGGTTCTTGTGCCTCCCGAGGAGTCAATCCCTTCGATCACGTCACACCAGACTCAATTATTTATACCGAGATTCTCAAGCTTTTAAACGGTTTCTCCCAATTATTAAAAGCAGCTCTTAAATTACCAGCCTCATGTGGATCTTGATTTTAATTTACAGTCTTAAATTTATACAAGTTCCATTAATATCACGGCTTACATAAAATTAAATAACCTCGACTCTAGCCAAGTATTCTAATATCATTGAGTTTCGCATTTTATTTAATATTTTTTAATGTAATAAATCAAACTTATCTTACGAAACTGATTATCAAGTTTATCAATAATGAATTTTACTTAAACAGTATTGAGCTCAAATCCTACAATGGCTAATAAATTTTTATTGATCATAAGCTCTTAATAGCACACTCCTGCCCAGCCATAAAAATTATGGATTTCAATGATTAATTTAAAACTTTTTATCTATAAAAATATCATTTGTGGGAGCTAATTCCTCAAAAGCTATCATTTGAGCGTGCGCCCTTTTAAGCTTAAAAAAGACAGATCATATTCTGATTTGTCTTAAAAAATAAAAAAAGCAAATTTTTAACGATAAAAATTGTGGTAAAAAGGCAATAGATGCTAAAACTGGTACTATTTATTGATATCTTATATGGAAAACAACATGTTTTAATGTTTTAAGCGTCTTGATTACATGATTGAATTCGATCATAATAATGTCAAAGATTGAGAAATAATTGATAAAACATCGAAAAGTTATTATTGAATATTCAAACTAATTATCATTGATTTATTACTGAATATATGAAACCTGATTTTTAAATCAAACAACTTAACTCAATCATAAAGCAATAATAAATGTTTATTTCTGTTTAACTAAAAATAATAATTTAATTTTTATTTAAAAAATCTTAAATTAATCCAGATAACATCTTAAGAGTAAGAAAAGGTGTTAGATAAATAAAATGGTGAGAAATGAGAGAAAAAAATGCATCGTGTAAAATTCATCGCCCTAGCAAATGAATTTGATTATGAGACATGCTTTATTATTATATAGGACTTATAATAACTTAAATATTTAGTACGTAATAAACAAAGCTATTCGTAAGAATAAATTTGATAGATTTGAATTAATTTCCTTAAATTTATAATGTTTTTGGTCAAATATTTATAAAATTAATAAAATTGTAAAATTAAAATCATAGAAAACCATAGAAGGTTCTAGAACGTGAATTCAACGTTTCGTATATATTCGGATAATCGGGTTCCACATAGCTGTAATGTCTGTAGTTGGATTTGATTTTGGAAACCATAGTTGCTACGTGGCAATTGTTCGAACTGGGGGTATTGATACTGTTGATAATGATTATTCATATCGTGCTACCCCAACCGCTGTATCATTTACCGATCATATGAGATTTACAGGAAACTCAGCCAAGCTCCAATCAGTGACAAATTTTCGAAACACAGTCATGAGTTTCAAAAATCTAATTGGACTACAATTTGATGATCCCGTCGCACAATATGAAATGGAAATGATTCGTTCACAATTTGTTAAAATGGAAGACGGATTTATTGGAATCGAAGTATTATATCTTGGAAATAAATGTTGCTTTTCAATCATTCAGTTAATTTCAATGATGCTTTCCGAGCTGAAGAAGACTGCGTTGGTTCATGCTCCAAAATTTTTGTCATGCGTGCTTAATGTACCAATGTATTTTACAGAATATCAACGCCGATGCATTCTTGATGCATGCGCTATTTCTGACTTGCCGGGCCAAACTCGAATTATCAACGACACAACTGCTGTTTGTCTTAACTACGTTGTTTTCAAAACAAATCTTCCTGCTGAAAAGGAACCTCCTCGTCATGTTGCTTTTGTTGATGTTGGCTATTCTTCCACTCAAGTTTGCATAGCCTCATTCAATACCGGCAAGTTTAAGATTTTGTCATGTGTGGGTACGAACCGGATAGGCGGTCGAGTTTTCGACATGGTTCTTTTTAATAAATTTTCTCAAGAATTCATGCAAAAATATAAATGTGATATCTCTTCTAGCCCAAAAGCTAGTTGCAAGCTTAGACAAGAATGTGAAACTGTAAAGAAGCAAATCAACACTACTTCTGTTGTTCTTCCTTTTCGAATCGAGTGTCTTATGAACGATCACGATTTGACTTCCAATATATGCAGAGAAGAATTCGATAATCTTTCCGCGAGTATCTACAAAGAATTTTCGAGTTTGCTGAAATCTGCAATTAATCAATCAAAACTCTCGGTTCAAGATATTCATTCTGTAGAAGCAATTGGTGGGTCATCACGATTGTTGGGATTGAGAAATGCAATGTCACATGTATTTCAAAAAGATCCTTCGACAACCCTTAACGCAGATGAGGCTGTCTCTCGCGGTTGTGTAATTCAATGTGCGTTGTATTCTCCAACAATAAGAATTCGATCCGTTGAATTTTCAGATATGTTGAATTCCAAATACATCGTTACATACATGACAACAGCAGGAGAAGGCAAAACAATTGATCTTTTTAAACCAGGTGACTCTATTCCTTGTGTCAAGGAAATTAAATTTCCAGCCGTTGATAATTTTTCGTTCTCAATTTTTAATACCGACTGTAGCCAAGTCACTGTACCCGTAGCAACAGCTAAAGGTGTGGGAATATCAGCCAAAGATTGCAACGCAGACAAGATAGTTTTTCATGCTCGTGTTGATGAGTCGCAAATATTAACTGTCATCAAAGCTTTCTTTATTGAAAATCGCGTCCAGGCCGAAGAGTCTCAGAAGTCTGAAAATGCAATGGAGGAAGATCCTTCAACTACTCCTGAGCCAAAAAATAAAGTTGTCAAGATCAACCATAACTTAAATGTAGAACTTGATTATATTCGTACCAACGAACACAATCTTCCTCAATACAAAGAAATCGAAAAAGAATTGATCGAACGAATCGAACTTGAGAAAGAACGATCTGCAGCTAAGAACAGCCTAGAAGAATTTATCTACTCAACTAGAGAAAAAATCGACTCGATGTATCGAGATTATATGATTGATGAAGAAGTTTCGCAACTTAGTAGTGCACTTACTCAAAAAGAAGACTGGTTGTACGATGATGAGGGTTCTCAACAACCTGCGGAAATATACAACCAAAAATTATTGGAATTAGAGCAGATATTTCTACCTGTAAAGAGTAGATACGAAGGATTTTCTAAAAGTATTGCATCTCTTGATAAAATGGGAATCGGTTTGGTACATTATCGCAAGTTCATCGACATGTATAATGCAGATCCTTCCCGTTATGATTTTATTACTCCTGAAGAGTATCAAGATTTTATTCAAAAAGTTTCTGCCGGTGATACTTTCTTGAACAACTCTTATAATATTATCAATTCACAACCTAAAACATGTCTACCTCGTGTTTCGGCAATTGACATCGATCAAAAATTCTCTGAAATTTCATTTACTTGTGAAAAAATACTCAAAAAAGTACAAAATCCTCCTCCAAAACAACAACCACAGCCGCCTAAATCTGACACAAAATCTGAATCAGAAAAATCAACTGAGAAATGTCCTAATGAGAATGGCAGTACAGTTGAATCTACATGAAACTCAATTATCTACATTTATTTTAAGAGTCATTTTGCAGTTTTATATTTTTTCTTCGACTTTTCTAGTAAAAATACCAAAAAATCATAGACATAATTCACCTTTATTTTATGTAATGTTTGAATAAGTTTTTTATGCTATACTTCGCAAATTATGGTTTTTTCATCCTTTATAGCTATGGATAAACTTTAATCGAGTTGTCTTTGATAGTTTATACTTTCACTTCTAAGTTTTACATCTAAGAAAGAGTTGAATCAGATTTTAATTTTCAATACGAGATTATTCGTTTTATATTATCGGGAAGCATCACAAATTAATATAGGGATCACAAAAATAGAATCAAACTATATTGTGTGCAAATGAATTCCATCTACATGCTTTTATTCATTAATTAATTATAATTACGGCTTTTGATATTTTAGCAGAAATTTTTTCCTTAACTTATTTTCGTGTTAACCAAAGCTAAAATAGTAGCGAGCAAGCGCTAGCTCTGTGAATTACTTTAATCAAATATTTCAATAAAATTTACAGTTTGCCAATAAAAAGGGTACGAAAAAAAAGTGGGATAAATGGTGTCGACAAAATATTAAAATTGTACTTATGTATTCATAAACATATTCTATGGTCTCAAAGAAACATTTAAAGCTCGTGAATATATCGAAATCATTGACTATTCTTGTATAAAATAAAACTAAATGTGTTTTTAGTTTCCCTTTGATTTAATCAAACATCGCAAGAGGTTATGAATATTCTAGAAATTTAAAATGTCTTAATTTACCGTGCAAACAAAAATTTTTTTTGATTTGTCTATGTACGAATAGTAGATTGAATATTAAACCTATATCAAAGATGATCTGATATCCAAATGAATGACCAATATATTATAAAACTTAAAATATTAACTACCAAAGATCCTATAAATCACTGTTTCCCAACGTGGAGCACACGTTCGATCGGTGGGTAATTTAATTTCAACAGAGGGATATAATTTCAACACGGGCAAGTTGAACAAGATTGATTAATACAGGTATTTAGTCTAACCCGGACCGGTTGTGTAACTTCTATAAAATTTTCGGCGGGGTCTGGCACAAAAAAGGTCGGGAAACACTGCCATAAAGTCTACTACGTCTCCTTCATCAGTGTTTGATGCATCAAAAAAAATATTCGCGGCAAAAATTTAAAATATTTTAAATATGAATTATATGCGATAAGGAAAAGACATTTGTCGTTTGATAGTTTTAAAATTGAAGATTTCCCAGAACTATGGTATTAATTAATAAACTTTAAATGTCCCAAAAATAACACTCTAGGGATATTCTTTGTCCGCTTAAAGATAATTGTAATCAAGATCGAGCACTAATTCACGCATCTAAAATATCTTTCAATTGGTTATCATAAAATATTCCATAATTCTGCTGTAAAAATTTTTGGCCCCTAAACTAATCTGACTGTAACACACCAGATTATTTTTTATAAGGCTGATGGAAGGTAAAAGTAAATAGATTCCGTGACTTAAAATCGAACATAATAAATTTAGGCAGGAATGAGAAAAAATCATCTTGTTTAGGCTTAAAAACTTGCTGCAAACTCATCGAATAAGTTTTGTCGCTTATCGATGATTTATTAAAAATCCATGGTAAAGACAACTCTAAAACTTTACTTTTTTAAATCATCTTTTGCATTCATAAAATGTAATCAATTAAAACGATAATTTATCCGAAAAGGCATTTATTCCCCTCTTACTCGCACACTCTGTAAATTATATGCAGTTATTTTTTATTTTAATCCAACTTTTTTTTATTAAACACATTAAAGATATAGCCTATGAACCAATTTTTATAAGTTCATTGTAAAATAATCTACTAACTGGACTGGATCATTAGTTGTAATTCATCTTCTTTAAGGTCCTCAATTTAATTTCCTCTAAAATATTTTTACCCTTATCAAAACATTATTTGGATATTCTTATGCATCTGATGACAGATAATTCGTATCAATCAGTTGATATAAATTATTGAAATGAAGTATAACCCCCTCCCTGATCTTGAAAGGTTTTTGCGATCCTATAAAAAATTGGTTGTCTGATCGATACCTTGGCTCAATGTTTCCCAAACTTTTTTTACTAGGCTTTACGTAAAATATCATACAAACACATATATGCTTGGATCAAGGTTAAAATCCATATTCTTATAAATCAGGTTTTATTAAAATGTGCCCACTGTTTGTGGTATGCCACAGGTTTGGAAACAATGTCTCAGCTAAACTTATTTAAATTTAACATAATTATTCTAAAGAATTATTGTATTTATCCTTACGCGATTCACTTTCCCCCAATGGCTAAAAGGTGTGACCACCTAACTTTTTTACCGCCTCTGGTACATAAAAGAAATCACCACATCATTTAAGATTTATTTATATACTTGAGCTCTCTTTTGATCTTATTAAAACATATTTTTTAAATATTACCCTTATGTGCAGTCATTTAATTGTAAGAAGACAAAAAATTGACAGAAAATCGAGTTTTTTGATATTAAAAAAAAGTTTATTTTGTGTCCTGTAACCTTAAAATCAGTTCTAAAATACTATCGAATTCCCAGCCAGCTATATAACATTAAACTAAACTTTTCACAAACTATGTTGTTTAAAATAGATGATTAACATAATAAAAGACGGTCTCTTTTTGGTTAAACTTGTGCTTTAAATTCGTGCGCTTGATGTCAATAACCGGTTTTACAGTATTTTTATGCAATATTCGATGTAAAATTCCCTATAATTACCACCTGTTAATCAGGATACAACTTAAATTTAATTAAGTACATCTTAGGTTGAGGATAAAGGCTGGTTTTTATCTAATCGCCATGGGAAATCAAACACAACACTATAGCATGATTAGCTACAGTCTAGATATATGTGTCACCGGCAATTTGAGAAAATTCGGCAATTCGCGAAATCGTAGAGATTAGTATATTACAACGTTTTAAAATGTTTTTATAATCTTAAAAATATTTATTTATGCCTATTTAAAATATTTTCTGCTATTTTTTTAGTTTTTAAGTTAACGTCTCACTGAAATTTTTTACGCCTAATTATGGAATTTCAAAAACTCCCTTTAAATAAATTCTAAATTTATACTTTCAGGTGGCCCGATTTAACATTTATTAGCCGATGAAAATATTTTAAATAGTCCTAATATAGAATAAAATACGATTTCGCGAATTGCCGAAATTTCTCAAATTGCCGGTAACATATGCATCTAGACTGCAAGTCTACCACTGGTATTTGGTTTCGCAGTCATAGTCATCTCTCGCTGTTAATCTCGCTAAGATGCCAGAAATAAAAGGCTGTGTTAGCTAAAAAAGTTGGTTCTCCCCTTACATATTTAACCCTCGTCAAACGCTCTACCACTAGGTATGCGATGCTTTAATTGAAGATCACTCTCGGTGGCAGGAGAGCAGCTAGTATTTTGGTATTAATTAGCAAATTTCGTTTAATTAGAAAATCGCCTAGAGATAATTGAGGATATGTAATTTTTTTTCAGCAGAACACTGACTAAGATTACAATCAAGTATTGTGTACAAAATCACGTAAATTTCGAAATACAGTAATTTTATTTATAGTTTTAACGGTCGCTATATAGCTAATGAAATTTAAAAAAAGTTTAATCATTAAAAAAATTCAGAGAAAGAACCGCCAAAATGTCAGGGTATCGAAACAATATAGTAATACCTAATATAACGTACTTTTTTCGTTCTATGAGTAAGTTCTTTATGCGAAGCGATCGTTATGCGAATCATGCTTTGTACTAAAATACAATAAAAAAAAATTAATTTTTATGTAAAGAAAAAAAATTAAAACCTCGGTTTTGAGCAATTATGTGTGTTGATATCGTTCGATCTCGAGAAAAAATGGTAATTCATAACAAACACGCGCCCTTAAGCGAAATAGTTGAATCTGATTTAGTTCATTGTGCGAGTCAGACTTCGTTATACGATTTATCTATCAGCAAAAAAAAGTACGTTATGGGCAGCGCACGTTATCCGAGGAGTGCGTTATGCTGGGTATCACTGTAGACTGCAACTTTTATCATACTGTAGAAAATTCTACGATTTCTTAATTTCAGATATTTTAAGACCCGTAATTTAGCTTAAATTATTTATTATATTAGTATGTTAAATAAAAAACAGTTTTTATCTTACTAAAAATTTCTCGGCTACTTGGCGCCAAAACTCCCAATTTATCAAAATAACGTGGTTGCGAAAAAAATAGGAGAAAAAAGTACAATTTAACAAGATTTTGACGATTTTATCAAAAAAATTCGTATAATTTGTTTCAAATAAATAACCGAAACTAGACGGGACGCACAAGTGAATTAGGAGCTATCCACAACGAGCAAATCTCTCTTTACGAGTTTCGTGAACCAAAGATTGTTATCCGCAGGGTAAATCGAATTTCTTTTTAAAAAACATATATTTAAGATTTTTAACAATAAGAAAACATTTCTTGTCCTAATAAAGTACATGTAACCCTTGATTAGCCCGGTTAATGAATCCTGCAAACATAATGTGATATCAAAACCGCACTAATAAAATTCAATATCCAATTCTATCTTCTGCATTGAATCCTAAAAATTCTGAAATTTTTTAAAAATTATTAAAAATGTCGAAATATATTAAAACAAATAATAGGTAATAAAGGAGCAGTTTTAAAACTAAATATTTTTTTGAGAAAAACTATCTTAAGTTATTGAAATATGTTTGCATTTTAATTTTCATCACTAACTTTGAGAGAACAAGCAATTTTTATTCTGCATTTCGGCGATTGTCAAAGTTTCTTTCGTGCTCACGATAAACTTTATTTATAAGTTATTATGCTTTTAAATTTCTTTAATCAGATATTTAGGATTTTTGTGAGAAATTTTGTTGGGTGTTATTATATTTTTTTACTTAATTGATTTTATCTATACCAATTTAGGTTGATGTTTGATTTCAAGGAGATTCTCAATTGCTAAATCTTTACGATTATATTCTAATGATAATTTTACGTTTCAGAGTCAATTTTATTAAGATTAAGACCTTTATTTATAATTATGATCTCATAAACAATTTATCAACAAACTCATTTAAAAAAATAAATTCTTTTGACACTTCTTACAAAATACATCGCCAAACTGCTTTCATATACCTTTCTCAACTTGATTCAATAACTTAAGTATAACTTCGGCAGCTCGTAAAATATCAAATATTTTCCGAAATTATTTTGGCAGGATCGGGATGTTCCTAGTCGTGATTAAATGTGTCAGAATAAGTTTATTGTAAATCTTATTGTTTTAATTTTTAAATTAGTCTTCGGTCCATACTCTGTGACAAAGACGTCGCGTGTGATAAAGAAAAAGTCGTTCAATCTTAAATATCGATATTTGTACCACCAACAAGAACTCGCTTTTGATTATAACCGTATATCTAATTGAAATTAGATCCTCCATTTCAATCCAAAAAGGACATTGATTTCTCGTGAAATCAAGATTCATCGATTCAGATGCTAGGTTTTGTTTGTCTTTTTTTTCCATTTCTTTATTTAATATAAATCGTATTTTTAGTTGTTTTTTATGTTTCTACAAATGTTACCCATATTTTCACCATTATAAGAGTTATATAATATCAAGTTTAATATCGAGAGTAATGAGCTGTCGCTTTGCTTCTGTTTTTTGTCGATGTAAAAAATATTTAAAAACTAATAAACAAATGAAGATGAATTTTAATCCACAAAAAAGACGCTAGTTATAAAAATTCTTGATTTTTTAAACAATTCTATTATATCATGACACTAAGCTTTATTTTTTTTTTCTACATTTATTGTAAAACACTAGAGCACATTCTCAACCAAATTCACTTTTTGTCTTTTTTATCGCGATTGCGGTAGATCATTAAGCTTTTGCTGAATAGAAAAACCGCACTAATCAAATTTTATACCGCACTATTCAAGGTTTGGTGTCAAAATATTTTTCCGCGCTAATCAAGGGTTAACTGTACTTCAGGGATATCATTAGAAGATCAGTTGTAAATATGTGCCTTCAAGCTATGAAAAATAAAATTTTTACAAGCAGCATAGAAAAAATTATCGATGACAATTAGCAAGTAATTTTAGGGTTATTATTACGTTGTTGGATTTCTCATAACGACAAAAAATATTGGCACGTTGATATTTTCATCGTAAATAAGCATCAAAAATGGTCTGTTTGCAATAAAATTAGGATTTTCTTCACAACCAGGGCCATCTGCTACATCAATACATGTTGCAGCAGCTGCTGTAACTCCCTCTTCATCAATTTCTACGTTCGCTGATTGAATAATGTCACTCACAAAACAGGGCGAATTCCACAAATTAGAAGCATCGAAACGTTTCATGTCAAAAATATCTGTTGCTCCAAGTTTTTTTATTATGGTATTTAATTGAATGTCGTTTTTAGTCTTAAATTTCGGTATCTCAATATCAACTTCTTGCCGCTTTCCTTCTAAGCATTTCCTTATATCGTCAGCCTAGATACTTTTTGCAGAAATTACCTGAAATTTTGATATCAGTTCTTCGATGCAATAATCGGCGAATGGCAGGACGAATATGGCAGTTTGTTTGTATGTGGCGAAATTTAAAACAACAGAAGAATAATTTTTTGACTCATTCATAAAATATCTAACATCATCACGACAGCACATCATTTTTACTTTCACTGATTTATTTGGCTCGATATAAAAAGGCTGATTGGTTGTTAGTTTTCGTCGAATTTTGATTTCCACGAAGATTTGAAATATATGGTATTTAAGAGAATAAATCTTGTATA
>JBBNEX010000254.1:0-39986 GCA_038021265.1 Cyprinella venusta | reverse complement strand
TTTGGCCGAAATTTTGACCCCCTCCGATCTTCTTGAAACTCTGGATTCTGACAGAGGGCCACGAGACTTCGACCAGCGCGCAAAAATGGAGGCTCTAGACCCTTCCAGAGCCGAGATATCGGATGTCAAAGTTTTGAACGAAAAAAAAACCATAAGGGGTAACACTGTCGTTTTTGGCCGAAATTTTGACCCCCTCCGATCTTCTTGAAACTCTGGATTCTGACAGAGGGCCACGAGACTTCGACCAGAGCGCAAAAATGGAGGCTCTAGACCCTTCCAGAGCCGAGATATCGGATGTCAAAGTTTTGACCCGAAAAAAAAACATAAGGGGTAACACTGTCGTTTTTGGCCGAAATTTTGACCCCCTCCGATCTTCTTGAAACTCTGGATTCTGACAGAGGGCCACGAGACTTCGACCAGCGCGCAAAAATGGAGGCTCTAGACCCTTCCAGAGCCGAGATATCGGATGTCAAAGTTTTGACCTCGAAAAAAAAAACATAAGGGGTAACACTGTCGTTTTTGGCCGAAATTTTGACCCCCTCCGATCTTCTTGAAACTCTGGATTCTGACAGAGGGCCACGAGACTTCGACCAGCGCGCAAAAATGGAGGCTCTAGACCCTTCCAGAGCCGAGATATCGGATGTCAAAGTTTTGACCCGAAAAAAAAAACATAAGGGGTAACACTGTCGTTTTTGGCCGAAATTTTGACCCCCTCCGATCTTCTTGAAACTCTGGATTCTGACAGAGGGCCACGAGACTTCGACCAGCGCGCAAAAATGGAGGCTCTAGACCCTTCCAGAGCCGAGATATCGGATGTCAAAGTTTTGACCTGAAAAAAAAAACATAAGGGGTAACACTGTCGTTTTGGCCGAAATTTTGACCCCCTCCGATCTTCTTGAAACTCTGGATTCTGACAGAGGGCCACGAGACTTCGACCAGCGCGCAAAAATGGAGGCTCTAGACCCTTCCAGAGCCGAGATATCGGATGTCAAAGTTTTGACCTGAAAAAAAAAACATAAGGGGTAACACTGTCGTTTTTGGCCGAAATTTTGACCCCCTCCGATCTTCTTGAAACTCTGGATTCTGACAGAGGGCCACGAGACTTCGACCAGCGCGCAAAAATGGAGGCTCTAGACCCTTCCAGAGCCGAGATATCGGATGTCAAAGTTTTGACCTGAAAAAAAAAACATAAGGGGTAACACTGTCGTTTTTGGCCGAAATTTTGACCCCCTCCGATCTTCTTGAAACTCTGGATTCTGACAGAGGGCCACGAGACTTCGACCAGCGCGCAAAAATGGAGGCTCTAGACCCTTCCAGAGCCGAGATATCGGATGTCAAAGTTTTGACCTGAAAAAAAAACATAAGGGGTAACACTGTCGTTTTTGGCCGAAATTTTGACCCCCTCCGATCTTCTTGAAACTCTGGATTCTGACAGAGGGCCACGAGACTTCGACCAGCGCGCAAAAATGGAGGCTCTAGACCCTTCCAGAGCCGAGATATCGGATGTCAAAGTTTTGACCTGAAAAAAAAACATAAGGGGTAACACTGTCGTTTTTGGCCGAAATTTTGACCCCCTCCGATCTTCTTGAAACTCTGGATTCTGACAGAGGGCCACGAGACTTCGAACAGCGCGCAAAAATGGAGGCTCTAGACCCTTCCAGAGCCGAGATATCGGATGTCAAAGTTTTGACCTGAAAAAAAAACATAAGGGGTAACACTGTCGTTTTTGGCCGAAATTTTGACCCCCTCCGATCTTCTTGAAACTCTGGATTCTGACAGAGGGCCACGAGACTTCGAACAGCGCGCAAAAATGGAGGCTCTAGACCCTTCCAGAGCCGAGATATCGGATGTCAAAGTTTTGACCTGAAAAAAAAACATAAGGGGTAACACTGTCGTTTTTGGCCGAAATTTTGACCCCCTCCGATCTTCTTGAAACTCTGGATTCTGACAGAGGGCCACGAGACTTCGAACAGCGCGCAAAAATGGAGGCTCTAGACCCTTCCAGAGCCGAGATATCGGATGTCAAAGTTTTGACCTGAAAAAAAAAACATAAGGGGTAACACTGTCGTTTTTGGCCGAAATTTTGACCCCCTCCGATCTTCTTGAAACTCTGGATTCTGACAGAGGGCCACGAGACTTCGAACAGCGCGCAAAAATGGAGGCTCTAGACCCTTCCAGAGCCGAGATATCGGATGTCAAAGTTTTGACCTGAAAAAAAAACATAAGGGGTAACACTGTCGTTTTTGGCCGAAATTTTGACCCCCTCCGATCTTCTTGAAACTCTGGATTCTGACAGAGGGCCACGAGACTTCGACCAGCGCGCAAAAATGGAGGCTCTAGACCCTTCCAGAGCCGAGATATCGGATGTCAAAGTTTTGACCTGAAAAAAAAACATAAGGGGTAACACTGTCGTTTTTGGCCGAAATTTTGACCCCCTCCGATCTTCTTGAAACTCTGGATTCTGACAGAGGGCCACGAGACTTCGACCAGCGCGCAAAAATGGAGGCTCTAGACCCTTCCAGAGCCGAGATATCGGATGTCAAAGTTTTGACCTGAAAAAAAAAACATAAGGGGTAACACTGTCGTTTTTGGCCGAAATTTGACCCCCTCCGATCTTCTTGAAACTCTGGATTCTGACAGAGGGCCACGAGACTTCGACCAGTGTGCAAAAATGGAGGCTCTAGACCCTTCCAGAGCCGAGATATCGGATGTCAAAGTTTTGACCTGAAAAAAAAAACATAAGGGGTAACACTGTCGTTTTTGGCCGAAATTTTGACCCCCTCCGATCTTCTTGAAACTCTGGATTCTGACAGAGGGCCACGAGACTTCGACCAGAACGCAAAAATGGAGGCTCTAGACCCTTCCAGAGCCGAGATATCGGATGTCAAAGTTTTGACCTGAAAAAAAAAACATAAGGGGTAACACTGTGGTTTTTGGCCGAATTTTGACCCCCTCCGATCTTCTTGAAACTCTGGATTCTGACAGAGGGCCACGAGACTTCGACCAGCGCGCAAAAATGGAGGCTCTAGACCCTTCCAGAGCCGAGATATCGGATGTCAAAGTTTTGACCTGAAAAAAAAACATAAGGGGTAACACTGTCGTTTTTGGCCGAAATTTTGACCCCCTCCGATCTTCTTGAAACTCTGGATTCTGACAGAGGGCCACGAGACTTCGACCAGCGCGCAAAAATGGAGGCTCTAGACCCTTCCAGAGCCGAGATATCGGATGTCAAAGTTTTGACCTCGAAAAAAAAAACATAAGGGGTAACACTGTCGTTTTTGGCCGAAATTTTGACCCCCTCCGATCTTCTTGAAACTCTGGATTCTGACAGAGGGCCACGAGACTTCGACCAGAACGCAAAAATGGAGGCTCTAGACCCTTCCAGAGCCGAGATATCGGATGTCAAAGTTTTGACCCGAAAAAAAAACATAAGGGGTAACACTGTCGTTTTTGGCCGAATTTTTGACCCCCTCCGATCTTCTTGAAACTCTGGATTCTGACAGAGGGCCACGAGACTTCGACCAGCGCGCAAAAATGGAGGCTTAGACCCCTCCAGAGCCGAGATATCGGATGTCAAAGTTTTGACCTGAAAAAAAAACATAAGGGGTAACACTGTCGTTTTTGGCCGAAATTTTGACCCCCTCCGATCTTCTTGAAACTCTGGATTCTGACAGAGGGCCACGAGACTTCGACCAGCGCGCAAAAATGGAGGCTCTAGACCCTTCCAGAGCCGAGATATCGGATGTCAAAGTTTTGAATCGAAAAAAAAAACATAAGGGGTAACACTGTCGTTTTTGGCCGAAATTTTGACCCCCTCCGATCTTCTTGAAACTCTGGATTCTGACAGAGGGCCACGAGACTTCGACCAGCGCGCAAAAATGGAGGCTCTAGACCCTTCCAGAGCCGAGATATCGGATGTCAAAGTTTTGACCTGAAAAAAAAAAACATAAGGGGTAACACTGTCGTTTTTGGCCGAAATTTTGACCCCCCTCCGATCTTCTTAAACTCTGGATTCTGACAGAGGGCCACGAGACTTCGACCAGAACGCAAAAATGGAGGCTCTAGACCCTTCCAGAGCCGAGATATCGGATGTCAAAGTTTTGACCCGAAAAAAAAAAACATAAGGGGTAACACTGTCGTTTTTGGCCGAAATTTTGACCCCCTCCGATCTTCTTGAAACTCTGGATTCTGACAGAGGGCCACGAGACTTCGACCAGCGCGCAAAAATGGAGGCTCTAGACCCTTCCAGAGCCGAGATATCGGATGTCAAAGCTTTTGACCTGAAAAAAAAAACATAAGGGGTAACACTGTCGTTTTGGCCGAAATTTTGACCCCCTCCGATCTTCTTGAAACTCTGGATTCTGACAGAGGGCCACGAGACTTCGACCAGCGCGCAAAAATGGAGGCTCTAGACCCTTCCAGAGCCGAGATATCGGATGTCAAAGTTTTGACCCGAAAAAAAAAAACATAAGGGGTAACACTGTCGTTTTTGGCCGAAATTTTGACCCCCTCCGATCTTCTTGAAACTCTGGATTCTGACAGAGGGCCACGAGACTTCGACCAGCGCGCAAAAATGGAGGCTCTAGACCCTTCCAGAGCCGAGATATCGGATGTCAAAGTTTTGACCTGAAAAAAAAACATAAGGGGTAACACTGTCGTTTTTGGCCGAAATTTTGACCCCCTCCAATCTTCTTGAAACTCTGGATTCTGACAGAGGGCCACGAGACTTCGACCAGCGCGCAAAAATGGAGGCTCTAGACCCTTCCAGAGCCGAGATATCGGATGTCAAACTTTTGACCTGAAAAAAAAAACATAAGGGGTAACACTGTCGTTTTTGGCCGAAATTTTGACCCCCTCCGATCTTCTTGAAACTCTGGATTCTGACAGAGGGCCACGAGACTTCGACCAGCGCGCAAAAATGGAGGCTCTAGACCCTTCCAGAGCCGAGATATCGGATGTCAAAGTTTTGACCTGAAAAAAAAAACATAAGGGGTAACACTGTCGTTTTTGGCCGAAATTTTGACCCCCTCCGATCTTCTTGAAACTCTGGATTCTGACAGAGGGCCACGAGACTTCGACCAGCGCGCAAAAATGGAGGCTCTAGACCCTTCCAGAGCCGAGATATCGGATGTCAAAGTTTTGAATCGAAAAAAAAAACATAAGGGGTAACACTGTCGTTTTTGGCCGAAATTTTGACCCCCTCCGATCTTCTTGAAACTCTGGATTCTGACAGAGGGCCACGAGACTTCGACCAGAACGCAAAAATGGAGGCTCTAGACCCTTCCAGAGCCGAGATATCGGATGTCAAAGTTTTGACCCGAAAAAAAAACATAAGGGGTAACACTGTCGTTTTTGGCCGAATTGTTGACCCCCTCCGATCTTCTTGAAACTCTGGATTCTGACAGAGGGCCACGACACTTCGACCAGCGCGCAAAAATGGAGGCTCTAGACCCTTCCAGAGCCGAGATATCGGATGTCAAACTTTTGACCTGAAAAAAAAAACATAAGGGGTAACACTGTCGTTTTTGGCCGAAATTTTGACCCCCTCCAATCTTCTTGAAACTCTGGATTCTGACAGAGGGCCACGAGACTTCGACCAGAACGCAAAAATGGAGGCTCTAGACCCTTCCAGAGCCGAGATATCGGATGTCAAAGTTTTGACCCGAAAAAAAAAACATAAGGGGTAACACTGTCGTTTTTGGCCGAAATTTTGACCCCCTCCGATCTTCTTGAAACTCTGGATTCTGACAGAGGGCCACGAGACTTCGACCAGAACGCAAAAATGGAGGCTCTAGACCCTTCCAGAGCCGAGATATCGGATGTCAAAGTTTTGACCCGAAAAAAAAAACATAAGGGGTAACACTGTCGTTTTTGGCCGAATTTTGACCCCCTCCGATCTTCTTGAAACTCTGGATTCTGACAGAGGGCCACGAGACTTCGACCAGCGCGCAAAAATGGAGGCTCTAGACCCTTCCAGAGCCGAGATATCGGATGTCAAAGTTTTGACCTGAAAAAAAAAAAAACATAAGGGGTAACACTGTCGTTTTTGGCCGAAATTTTGACCCCCTCCGATCTTCTTGAAACTCTGGATTCTGACAGAGGGCCACGAGACTTCGACCAGCGCGCAAAAATGGAGGCTCTAGACCCTTCCAGAGCCGAGATATCGGATGTCAAAGTTTTGACCTGAAAAAAAAAACATAAGGGGTAACACTGTCGTTTTTGGCCGAAATTTTGACCCCCTCCGATCTTCTTGAAACTCTGGATTCTGACAGAGGGCCACGAGACTTCGACCAGCGCGCAAAAATGGAGGCTCTAGACCCTTCCAGAGCCGAGATATCGGATGTCAAAGTTTTGAATCGAAAAAAAAAACATAAGGGGTAACACTGTCGTTTTTGGCCGAAATTTTGACCCCCTCCGATCTTCTTGAAACTCTGGATTCTGACAGAGGGCCACGAGACTTCGACCAGAACGCAAAAATGGAGGCTCTAGACCCTTCCAGAGCCGAGATATCGGATGTCAAAGTTTTGACCCGAAAAAAAAACATAAGGGGTAACACTGTCGTTTTTGGCCGAATTTTTGACCCCCTCCGATCTTCTTGAAACTCTGGATTCTGACAGAGGGCCACGAGACTTCGACCAGCGCGCAAAAATGGAGGCTCTAGACCCTTCCAGAGCCGAGATATCGGATGTCAAACTTTTGACCTGAAAAAAAAAAACATAAGGGGTAACACTGTCGTTTTTGGCCGAAATTTTGACCCCCTCCGATCTTCTTGAAACTCTGGATTCTGACAGAGGGCCACGAGACTTCGACTAGCGCGCAAAAATGGAGGCTCTAGACCCTTCCAGAGCCGAGATATCGGATGTCAAAGTTTTGACCTGAAAAAAAAAACATAAGGGGTAACACTGTCGTTTTTGGCCGAAAATTTTGACCCCCTCCGATCTTCTTGAAACTCTGGATTCTGACAGAGGGCCACGAGACTTCGACCAGCGCGCAAAAATGGAGGCTCTAGACCCTTCCAGAGCCGAGATATCGGATGTCAAAGTTTTGAATCGAAAAAAAAAACATAAGGGGTAACACTGTCGTTTTTGGCCGAAATTTTGACCCCCTCCGATCTTCTTGAAACTCTGGATTCTGACAGAGGGCCACGAGACTTCGACCAGAACGCAAAAATGGAGGCTCTAGACCCTTCCAGAGCCGAGATATCGGATGTCAAAGTTTTGACCCGAAAAAAAAACATAAGGGGTAACACTGTCGTTTTTGGCCGAATTTTTGACCCCCTCCGATCTTCTTGAAACTCTGGATTCTGACAGAGGGCCACGAGACTTCGACCAGCGCGCAAAAATGGAGGCTCTAGACCCTTCCAGAGCCGAGATATCGGATGTCAAAGTTTTGAATCGAAAAAAAAACATAAGGGGTAACACTGTCGTTTTTGGCCGAAATTTTGACCCCCTCCAATCTTCTTGAAACTCTGGATTCTGACAGAGGGCCACGAGACTTTGACCAGAACGCAAAAATGGAGGCTCTAGACCCTTCCAGAGCCGAGATATCGGATGTCAAAGTTTTGACCCGAAAAAAAAAACATAAGGGGTAACACTGTCGTTTTTGGCCGAAATTTTGACCCCCTCCGATCTTCTTGAAACTCTGGATTCTGACAGAGGGCCACGAGACTTCGACCAGAACGCAAAAATGGAGGCTCTAGACCCTTCCAGAGCCGAGATATCGGATGTCAAAGTTTTGACCCGAAAAAAAAAAACATAAGGGGTAACACTGTCGTTTTTGGCCGAATTTTGACCCCCTCCGATCTTCTTGAAACTCTGGATTCTGACAGAGGGCCACGAGACTTCGACCAGCGCGCAAAAATGGAGGCTCTAGACCCTTCCAGAGCCGAGATATCGGATGTCAAAGTTTTGACCTGAAAAAAAAAAACATAAGGGGTAACACTGTCGTTTTTGGCCGAAATTTTGACCCCCTCCGATCTTCTTGAAACTCTGGATTCTGACAGAGGGCCACGAGACTTCGACCAGCGCGCAAAAATGGAGGCTCTAGACCCTTCCAGAGCCGAGATATCGGATGTCAAAGTTTTGACCTGAAAAAAAAAACATAAGGGGTAACACTGTCGTTTTTGGCCGAAATTTTGACCCCCTCCGATCTTCTTGAAACTCTGGATTCTGACAGAGGGCCACGAGACTTCGACCAGCGCGCAAAAATGGAGGCTCTAGACCCTTCCAGAGCCGAGATATCGGATGTCAAAGTTTTGAATCGAAAAAAAAAACATAAGGGGTAACACTGTCGTTTTTGGCCGAAATTTTGACCCCCTCCGATCTTCTTGAAACTCTGGATTCTGACAGAGGGCCACGAGACTTCGACCAGAACGCAAAAATGGAGGCTCTAGACCCTTCCAGAGCCGAGATATCGGATGTCAAAGTTTTGACCCGAAAAAAAAACATAAGGGGTAACACTGTCGTTTTTGGCCGAATTTTTGACCCCCTCCGATCTTCTTGAAACTCTGGATTCTGACAGAGGGCCACGAGACTTCGACCAGCGCGCAAAAATGGAGGCTCTAGACCCTTCCAGAGCCGAGATATCGGATGTCAAACTTTTGACCTGAAAAAAAAAACATAAGGGGTAACACTGTCGTTTTTGGCCGAAATTTTGACCCCCTCCGATCTTCTTGAAACTCTGGATTCTGACAGAGGGCCACGAGACTTCGACCAGCGCGCAAAAATGGAGGCTCTAGACCCTTCCAGAGCCGAGATATCGGATGTCAAAGTTTTGACCTGAAAAAAAAAACATAAGGGGTAACACTGTCGTTTTTGGCCAAAATTTTGACCCCCTCCGATCTTCTTGAAACTCTGGATTCTGACAGAGGGCCACGAGACTTCGACCAGCGCGCAAAAATGGAGGCTCTAGACCCTTCCAGAGCCGAGATATCGGATGTCAAAGTTTTGAATCGAAAAAAAAAACATAAGGGGTAACACTGTCGTTTTTGGCCGAAATTTTGACCCCCTCCGACCTTCTTGAAACTCTGGATTCTGACAGAGGGCCACGAGACTTCGACCAGAACGCAAAAATGGAGGCTCTAGACCCTTCCAGAGCCGAGATATCGGATGTCAAAGTTTTGACCCGAAAAAAAAACATAAGGGGTAACACTGTCGTTTTTGGCCGAATTTTTGACCCCCTCCGATCTTCTTGAAACTCTGGATTCTGACAGAGGGCCACGAGACTTCGACCAGCGCGCAAAAATGGAGGCTCTAGACCCTTCCAGAGCTGAGATATCGGATGTCAAACTTTTGACCTGAAAAAAAAAAACATAAGGGGTAACACTGTCGTTTTTGGCCGAAATTTTGACCCCCTCCGATCTTCTTGAAACTCTGGATTCTGACAGAGGGCCACGAGACTTCGACCAGCGCGCAAAAATGGAGGCTCTAGACCCTTCCAGAGCCGAGATATCGGATGTCAAAGTTTTGACCTGAAAAAAAAAACATAAGGGGTAACACTGTCGTTTTTGGCCGAAATTTTGACCCCCTCCGATCTTCTTGAAACTCTGGATTCTGACAGAGGGCCACGAGACTTCGACCAGCGCGCAAAAATGGAGGCTCTAGACCCTTCCAGAGCCGAGATATCGGATGTCAAAGTTTTGAATCGAAAAAAAAAACATAAGGGGTAACACTGTCGATTTTGGCCGAAATTTTGACCCCCTCCGATCTTCTTGAAACTCTGGATTCTGACAGAGGGCCACGAGACTTCGACCAGCGCGCAAAAATGGAGGCTCTAGACCCTTCCAGAGCCGAGATATCGGATGTCAAAGTTTTGACCTGAAAAAAAAAACATAAGGGGTAACACTGTCGTTTTTGGCCGAAATTTTGACCCCCTCCAATCTTCTTGAAACTCTGGATTCTGACAGAGGGCCACGAGACTTCGACCAGAACGCAAAAATGGAGGCTCTAGACCCTTCCAGAGCCGAGATATCGGATGTCAAAGTTTTGACCCGAAAAAAAAAAACACAAGGGGTAACACTGTCGTTTTTGGCCGAAATTTTGACCCCCTCCGATCTTCTTGAAACTCTGGATTCTGACAGAGGGCCACGAGAC
This sequence comes from Cyprinella venusta, assembly GCA_038021265.1. Lineage (NCBI taxonomy): Eukaryota > Metazoa > Chordata > Actinopteri > Cypriniformes > Leuciscidae > Cyprinella > Cyprinella venusta. The sequence goes on along the minus strand of JBBNEX010000254.1, from coordinate 29,895 downwards.
TTCGACCAGCGCGCAAAAATGGAGGCTCTAGACCCTTCCAGAGCCGAGATATCGGATGTCAAACTTTTGACCTGAAAAAAAAAACATAAGGGGTAACACTGTCGTTTTTGGCCGAAATTTTGACCCCCTCCGATCTTCTTGAAACTCTGGATTCTGACAGAGGGCCACGAGACTTCGACCAGCGCGCAAAAATGGAGGCTCTAGACCCTTCCAGAGCCGAGATATCGGATGTCAAAGTTTTGACCTGAAAAAAAAAACATAAGGGGTAACACTGTCGTTTTTGGCCAAAATTTTGACCCCCTCCGATCTTCTTGAAACTCTGGATTCTGACAGAGGGCCACGAGACTTCGACCAGCGCGCAAAAATGGAGGCTCTAGACCCTTCCAGAGCCGAGATATCGGATGTCAAAGTTTTGACCCAAAAAAAAAACATAAGGGGTAACACTGTCGTTTTTGGCCGAAATTTTGACCCCCTCCGATCTTCTTGAAACTCTGGATTCTAACAGAGGGGCACGAGACTTCGACCAGCGCGCAAAAATGGAGGCTCTAGACCCTTCCAGAGCCGAGATATCGGATGTCAAAGTTTTGACCTGAAAAAAAAACATAAGGGGTAACACTGTCGTTTTTGGCCGAAATTTTGACCCCCTCCGATCTTCTTGAAACTCTGGATTCTGACAGAGGGCCACGAGACTTCGACCAGCGTGCAAAAATGGAGGCTCTAGACCCTTCCAGAGCCGAGATATCGGATGTCAAAGTTTTGACCTGAAAAAAAAACATAAGGGGTAACACTGTCGTTTTTGGCCGAAATTTTGACCCCCTCCGATCTTCTTGAAACTCTGGATTCTGACAGAGGGCCACGAGACTTCGACCAGCACGCAAAAATTGAGGCTCTAGACCCTTCCAGAGCCGAGATATCGGATGTCAAAGTTTTGACCCGAAAAAAAAAAAACATAAGGGGTAACACTGTCGTTTTTGGCCGAAATTTTGACCCCCTCCGATCTTCTTGAAACTCTGGATTCTGACAGAGGGCCACGAGACTTCGAACAGCGCTCAAAAATGGAGGCTCTAGACCCTTCCAGAGCCGAGATATCGGATGTCAAAGTTTTGACCCGAAAAAAAAACATAAGGGGTAACACTGTCGTTTTTGGCCGAAATTTTGACCCCCTCCAATCTTCTTGAAACTCTGGATTCTGACAGAGGGCCACGAGACTTCGACCAGCGTGCAAAAATGGAGGCTCTAGACCCTTCCAGAGCCGAGATATCGGATGTCAAAGTTTTGACCTGAAAAAAAAACATAAGGGGTAACACTGTCGTTTTTGGCCGAAATTTTGACCCCCTCCGATCTTCTTGAAACTCCGGATTCTTACAGAGGGCCACGAGACTTCGACCAGCACGCAAAAATGGAGGCTCTAGACCCTTCCAGAGCCGAGATATCGGATGTCAAAGTTTTGACCCGAAAAAAAAAACATAAGGGGTAACACTGTCGTTTTTGGCCGAAATTTTGACCCCCTCCGATCTTCTTGAAACTCTGGATTCTGACAGAGGGCCACGAGACTTCGACCAGCGCGCAAAAATGGAGGCTCTAGACCCTTCCAGAGCCGAGATATCGGATGTCAAAGTTTTGACCTGAAAAAAAAAAAACATAAGGGGTAACACTGTCGTTTTTGGCCGAAATTTTGACCCCCTCCGATCTTCTTGAAACTCTGGATTCTGACAGAGGGCCACGAGACTTCGACCAGCGCGCAAAAATGGAGGCTCTAGACCCTTCCAGAGCCGAGATATCGGATGTCAAAGTTTTGACCTGAAAAAAAAAACATAAGGGGTAACACTGTCGTTTTTGGCCGAAATTTTGACCCCCTCCGATCTTCTTGAAACTCTGGATTCTGACAGAGGGCTACGAGACTTCGACCAGCGGGCAAAAATGGAGGCTCTAGACCCTTCCAGAGCCGAGATATCGGATGTCAAAGTTTTGACCCGAAAAAAAAACATAAGGGGTACCACTGTCGTTTTTGGCCGAAATTTTGACCCCCTCCAATCTTCTTGAAACTCTGGATTCTGACAGAGGGCCACGACACTTCGACCAGCGCGCAAAAATGGAGGCTCTAGACCCTTCCAGAGCCGAGATATCGGATGTCAAAGTTTTGACCTGAAAAAAAAAAAACATAAGGGGTAACACTGTCGTTTTTGGCCGAAATTTTGACCCCCTCCGATCTTCTTGAAACTCTGGATTCTGACAGAGGGCCACGAGACTTCGAACAGCGTGCAAAAATGGAGGCTCTAGACCCTTCCAGAGCCGAGATATCGGATGTCAAAGTTTTGACCTGAAAAAAAAACATAAGGGGTAACACTGTCGTTTTTGGCCGAAATTTTGACCCCCTCCGATCTTCTTGAAACTCTGGATTCTGACAGAGGGCCACGAGACTTCGACCAGCACGCAAAAATGGAGGCTCTAGACCCTTCCAGAGCCGAGATATCGGATGTCAAAGTTTTGACCCGAAAAAAAAAAAACATAAGGGGTAACACTGTCGTTTTTGGCCGAAATTTTGACCCCCTCCGATCTTCTTGAAACTCTGGATTCTGACAGAGGGCCACGAGACTTCGAACAGCGCGCAAAAATGGAGGCTCTAGACCCTTCCAGAGCCGAGATATCGGATGTCAAAGTTTTGACCCGAAAAAAAAACATAAGGGGTAACACTGTCGTTTTTGGCCGAAATTTTGACCCCCTCCAATCTTCTTGAAACTCTGGATTCTGACAGAGGGCCACGAGACTTCGATCAGCACGCAAAAATGGAGGCTCTAGACCCTTCCAGAGCCGAGATATCGGATGTCAAAGTTTTGACCCGAAAAAAAAACATAAGGGGTAACACTGTCGTTTTTGGCCGAAATTTTGACCCCCTCCGATCTTCTTGAAACTCTGGATTCTGACAGAGGGCCACGAGACTTCGACCAGCGCGCAAAAATGGAGGCTCTAGACCCTTCCAGAGCCGAGATATCGGATGTCAAAGTTTTGACCCGAAAAAAAAACATAAGGGGTAACACTGTCGTTTTTGGCCGAAATTTTGACCCCCTCCAATCTTCTTGAAACTCTGGATTCTGACAGAGGGCCACGAGACTTCGACCAGCGCGCAAAAATGGAGGCTCTAGACCCTTCCAGAGCCGAGATATCGGATGTCAAAGTTTTGACCTGAAAAAAAAACATAAGGGGTAACACTGTCGTTTTTGGCCGAAATTTTGACCCCCTCCGATCTTCTTGAAACTCTGGATTCTGACAGAGGGCCACGAGACTTCGACCAGCACGCAAAAATGGAGGCTCTAGACACTTCCAGAGACGAGATATCGGATGTCAAAGTTTTGACCTGAAAAAAAAAACATAAGGGGTAACACTGTCGTTTTTGGCCGAAATTTTGACCCCCTCCGATCTTCTTGAAACTCTGGATTCTGACAGAGGGCCACGAGACTTCGACCAGCGCGCAAAAATTGAGGCTCTAGACCCTTCCAGAGCCAAGTATCGGATGTCAAAGTTTTGACCTGAAAAAAAAAAAACATAAGGGGTAACACTGTCGTTTTTGGCCGAAATTTTGACCCCCTCCAATATTCTTGAAACTCTGGATTCTGACAGAGGGCCACGAGACTTCGACCAGCACGCAAAAATGGAGGCTCTAGACCCTTCCAGAGCCGAGATATCGGATGTCAAAATTTTGACCCGAAAAAAAAACATAAGGGGTAACACTGTCGTTTTTGGCCGAAATTTTGACCCCCTCCGATCTTCTTGAAACTCTGGATTCTGACAGAGGGCCACGAGACTTCGACCAGCGCGCAAAAATGGAGGCTCTAGACCCTTCCAGAGCCGAGATATCGGATGTCAAAGTTTTGACCTGAAAAAAAAAAAACATAAGGGGTAACACTGTCGTTTTTGGCCGAAATTTTGACCCCCTCCGATCTTCTTGAAACTCTGGATTCTGACAGAGGGCCACGAGACTTCGACCAGCGCGCAAAAATGGAGGCTCTAGACCCTTCCAGAGCCGAGATATCGGATGTCAAAGTTTTGACCTGAAAAAAAAACATAAGGGGTAACACTGTCGTTTTTGGCCGAAATTTTGACCCCCTCCGATCTTCTTGAAACTCTGGATTCTGACAGAGGGCCACGAGACTTCGACCAGTGCTCAAAAATGGAGGCTCTAGACCCTTCCAAAGCCGAGATATCGGATGTCAAAGTTTTGACCTGAAAAAAAAAACATAAGGGGTAACACTGTCGTTTTTGGCCGAAATTTTGACCCCCTCTGATCTTCTTGAAACTCTGGATTCTGACAGAGGGCCACGAGACTTCGACCAGCGCGCAAAAATGGAGGCTCTAGACCCTTCCAGAGCCGAGATATCGGATGTCAAAGTTTTGACCTGAAAAAAAAACATAAGGGGTAACACTGTCGTTTTTGGCCGAAATTTTGACCCCCTCCGATCTTCTTGAAACTCTGGATTCTGACAGAGGGCCACGAGACTTCGACCAGCACGCAAAAATGGAGGCTCTAGACCCTTCCAGAGCCGAGATATCGGATGTCAAAGTTTTGACCTGAAAAAAAAAACATAAGGGGTAACACTGTCGTTTTTGGCCGAAATTTTGACCCCCTCCGATCTTCTTGAAACTCTGGATTCTGACAGAGGGCCACGAGACTTCGAACAGCGCGCAAAAATGGAGGCTCTAGACCCTTCCAGAGCCGAGATATCGGATGTCAAAGTTTTGACCTGAAAAAAAAAACATAAGGGGTAACACTGTCGTTTTTGGCCGAAATTTTGACCCCCTCCGATCTTCTTGAAACTCTGGATTCTGACAGAGGGCCACGAGACTTCGACCAGCGCGCAAAAATGGAGGCTCTAGACCCTTCCAGAGCCGAGATATCGGATGTCAAAGTTTTGACCTGAAAAAAAAAAACATAAGGGGTAACACTGTCGTTTTTGGCCAAAATTTTGACCCCCTCCCATCTTCTTGAAACTCTGGATTCTGACAGAGGGCCACGAGACTTCGACCAGCACGCAAAAATGGAGGCTCTAGACCCTTCCAGAGCCGAGATATCGGATGTCAAAGTTTTGACCTGAAAAAAAAACATAAGGGGTAACACTGTCGTTTTTGGCCGAAATTTTGACCCCCTCCGATCTTCTTGAAACTCTGGATTCTGACAGAGGGCCACGAGACTTCGACCAGCGCGCAAAAATGGAGGCTCTAGACCCTTCCAGAGCCGAGATATCGGATGTCAAAGTTTTGACCTGAAAAAAAAAAACATAAGGGGTAACACTGTCGTTTTTGGCCGAAATTTTGACCCCCTCCGATCTTCTTGAAACTCTGGATTCTGACAGAGGGCCACGAGACTTCGACCAGCGCGTAAAAATGGAGGCTCTAGACCCTTCCAGAGCCGAGATATCGGATGTCAAAATTTTGACCCGAAAAAAAAAACATAAGGGGTAACACTGTCGTTTTTGGCCGAAATTTTGACCCCCTCCGATCTTCTTGAAACTCTGGATTCTGACAGAGGGCCACGAGACTTCGACCAGCGCGCAAAAATGGAGGCTCTAGACCCTTCCAGAGCCGAGATATCGGATGTCAAAGTTTTGACCTGAAAAAAAAAACATAAGGGGTAACACTGTCGTTTTTGGCCGAAATTTTGACCCCCTCCGATCTTCTTGAAACTCTGGATTCTAACAGAGGGGCACGAGACTTCGACCAGCGCGCAAAAATGGAGGCTCTAGACCCTTCCAGAGCCGAGATATCGGATGTCAAAGTTTTGACCTGAAAAAAAAACATAAGGGGTAACACTGTCGTTTTTGGCCGAAATTTTGACCCCCTCCGATCTTCTTGAAACTCTGGATTCTGACAGAGGGCCACGAGACTTCGACCAGCGTGCAAAAATGGAGGCTCTAGACCCTTCCAGAGCCGAGATATCGGATGTCAAAGTTTTGACCTGAAAAAAAAACATAAGGGGTAACACTGTCGTTTTTGGCCGAAATTTTGACCCCCTCCGATCTTCTTGAAACTCTGGATTCTGACAGAGGGCCACGAGACTTCGACCAGCACGCAAAAATTGAGGCTCTAGACCCTTCCAGAGCCGAGATATCGGATGTCAAAGTTTTGACCCGAAAAAAAAAACATAAGGGGTAACACTGTCGTTTTTGGCCGAAATTTTGACCCCCTCCGATCTTCTTGAAACTCTGGATTCTGACAGAGGGCCACGAGACTTCGAACAGCGCGCAAAAATGGAGGCTCTAGACCCTTCCAGAGCCGGATGTCAAAGTTTTGACCCGAAAAAAAAACATAAGGGGTAACACTGTCGTTTTTGGCCGAAATTTTGACCCCCTCCAATCTTCTTGAAACTCTGGATTCTGACAGAGGGCCACGAGACTTCGACCAGCACGCAAAAATGGAGGCTCTAGACCCTTCCAGAGCCGAGATATCGGATGTCAAAGTTTTGACCTGAATAGAAAAACATAAGGGGTAACACTGTCGTTTTTGGCCAAAATTTTGACCCCCTCCGATCTTCTTGAAATTCTGGATTCTGACAGAGGGCCACGAGACTTCGACCAGCGTGCAAAAATGGAGGCTCTAGACCCTTCCAGAGCCGAGATATCGGATGTCAAAGTTTTGACCCGAAAAAAAAACATAAGGGGTAACACTGTCGTTTTTGGCCGAAATTTTGACCCCCTCTGATCTTCTTGAAACTCTGGATTCTGACAGAGGGCCACGAGACTTCGACCAGCGTGCAAAAATGGAGGCTCTAGACCCTTCCAGAGCCGAGATATCGGATGTCAAAGTTTTGACCCGAAAAAAAAAACATAAGGGGTAACACTGTCGTTTTTGGCCGAAATTTTGACCCCCTCCGATCTTCTTGAAACTCTGGATTCTGACAGAGGGCCACGAGACTTCGACCAGCGCGCAAAAATGGAGGCTCTAGACCCTTCCAGAGCCGAGATATCGGATGTCAAAGTTTTGACCCGAAAAAAAAACATAAGGGGTAACACTGTCGTTTTTGGCCGAAATTTTGACCCCCTCCAATCTTCTTGAAACTCTGGATTCTGACAGAGGGCCACGAGACTTCGACCAGCGCGCAAAAATGGAGGCTCTAGACCCTTCCAGAGCCGAGATATCGGATGTCAAAGTTTTGACCTGAAAAAAAAACATAAGGGGTAACACTGTCGTTTTTGGCCGAAATTTTGACCCCCTCCGATCTTCTTGAAACTCTGGATTCTGACAGAGGGCCACGAGACTTCGACCAGCACGCAAAAATGGAGGCTCTAGACCCTTCCAGAGCCGAGATATCGGATGTCAAAGTTTTGACCTGAAAAAAAAAACATAAGGGGTAACACTGTCGTTTTTGGCCGAAATTTTGACCCCCTCCGATCTTCTTGAAACTCTGGATTCTGACAGAGGGCCACGAGACTTCGACCAGCGCGCAAAAATTGAGGCTCTAGACCCTTCCAGAGCCAAGTATCGGATGTCAAAGTTTTGACCTGAAAAAAAAAAAAAACATAAGGGGTAACACTGTCGTTTTTGGCCGAAATTTTGACCCCCTCCAATATTCTTGAAACTCTGGATTCTGACAGAGGGCCACGAGACTTCGACCAGCACGCAAAAATGGAGGCTCTAGACCCTTCCAGAGCCGAGATATCGGATGTCAAAATTTTGACCCGAAAAAAAAACATAAGGGGTAACACTGTCGTTTTTGGCCGAAATTTTGACCCCCTCCGATCTTCTTGAAACTCTGGATTCTGACAGAGGGCCACGAGACTTCGACCAGCGCGCAAAAATGGAGGCTCTAGACCCTTCCAGAGCCGAGATATCGGATGTCAAAGTTTTGACCTGAAAAAAAAAAACATAAGGGGTAACACTGTCGTTTTTGGCCGAAATTTTGACCCCCTCCGATCTTCTTGAAACTCTGGATTCTGACAGAGGGCCACGAGACTTCGACCAGCGCGCAAAAATGGAGGCTCTAGACCCTTCCAGAGCCGAGATATCGGATGTCAAAGTTTTGACCTGAAAAAAAAACATAAGGGGTAACACTGTCGTTTTTGGCCGAAATTTTGACCCCCTCCGATCTTCTTGAAACTCTGGATTCTGACAGAGGGCCACGAGACTTCGACCAGTGCTCAAAAATGGAGGCTCTAGACCCTTCCAAAGCCGAGATATCGGATGTCAAAGTTTTGACCTGAAAAAAAAAACATAAGGGGTAACACTGTCGTTTTTGGCCGAAATTTTGACCCCCTCTGATCTTCTTGAAACTCTGGATTCTGACAGAGGGCCACGAGACTTCGACCAGCGCGCAAAAATGGAGGCTCTAGACCCTTCCAGAGCCGAGATATCGGATGTCAAAGTTTTGACCTGAAAAAAAAACATAAGGGGTAACACTGTCGTTTTTGGCCGAAATTTTGACCCCCTCCGATCTTCTTGAAACTCTGGATTCTGACAGAGGGCCACGAGACTTCGACCAGCACGCAAAAATGGAGGCTCTATACCCTTCCAGAGCCGAGATATCGGATGTCAAAGTTTTGACCTGAAAAAAAAAACATAAGGGGTAACACTGTCGTTTTTGGCCGAAATTTTGACCCCCTCCGATCTTCTTGAAACTCTGGATTCTGACAGAGGGCCACGAGACTTCGAACAGCGCGCAAAAATGGAGGCTCTAGACCCTTCCAGAGCCGAGATATCGGATGTCAAAGTTTTGACCTGAAAAAAAAAACATAAGGGGTAACACTGTCGTTTTTGGCCGAAATTTTGACCCCCTCCGATCTTCTTGAAACTCTGGATTCTGACAGAGGGCCACGAGACTTCGACCAGCGCGCAAAAATGGAGGCTCTAGACCCTTCCAGAGCCGAGATATCGGATGTCAAAGTTTTGACCTGAAAAAAAAAAAACATAAGGGGTAACACTGTCGTTTTTGGCCAAAATTTTGACCCCCTCCCATCTTCTTGAAACTCTGGATTCTGACAGAGGGCCACGAGACTTCGACCAGCACGCAAAAATGGAGGCTCTAGACCCTTCCAGAGCCGAGATATCGGATGTCAAAGTTTTGACCTGAAAAAAAAACATAAGGGGTAACACTGTCGTTTTTGGCCGAAATTTTGACCCCCTCCGATCTTCTTGAAACTCTGGATTCTGACAGAGGGCCACGAGACTTCGACCAGCGCGCAAAAATGGAGGCTCTAGACCCTTCCAGAGCCGAGATATCGGATGTCAAAGTTTTGACCTGAAAAAAAAAAAACATAAGGGGTAACACTGTCGTTTTTGGCCAAAATTTTGACCCCCTCCCATCTTCTTGAAACTCTGGATTCTGACAGAGGGCCACGAGACTTCGACCAGCACGCAAAAATGGAGGCTCTAGACCCTTCCAGAGCCGAGATATCGGATGTCAAAGTTTTGACCTGAAAAAAAAAAACATAAGGGGTAACACTGTCGTTTTTGGCCGAAATTTTGACCCCCTCCGATCTTCTTGAAACTCTGGATTCTGACAGAGGGCCACGAGACTTCGACCAGCGCGTAAAAATGGAGGCTCTAGACCCTTCCAGAGCCGAGATATCGGATGTCAAAATTTTGACCCGAAAAAAAAACATAAGGGGTAACACTGTCGTTTTTGGCCGAAATTTTGACCCCCTCCGATCTTCTTGAAACTCTGGATTCTGACAGAGGGCCACGAGACTTCGACCAGCGCGCAAAAATGGAGGCTCTAGACCCTTCCAGAGCCGAGATATCGGATGTCAAAGTTTTGACCTGAAAAAAAAAACATAAGGGGTAACACTGTCGTTTTTGGCCGAAATTTTGACCCCCTCCGATCTTCTTGAAACTCTGGATTCTAACAGAGGGGCACGAGACTTCGACCAGCGCGCAAAAATGGAGGCTCTAGACCCTTCCAGAGCCGAGATATCGGATGTCAAAGTTTTGACCTGAAAAAAAAACATAAGGGGTAACACTGTCGTTTTTGGCCGAAATTTTGACCCCCTCCGATCTTCTTGAAACTCTGGATTCTGACAGAGGGCCACGAGACTTCGACCAGCGTGCAAAAATGGAGGCTCTAGACCCTTCCAGAGCCGAGATATCGGATGTCAAAGTTTTGACCTGAAAAAAAAACATAAGGGGTAACACTGTCGTTTTTGGCCGAAATTTTGACCCCCTCCGATCTTCTTGAAACTCTGGATTCTGACAGAGGGCCACGAGACTTCGACCAGCGCGCAAAAATTGAGGCTCTAGACCCTTCCAGAGCCGAGATATCGGATGTCAAAGTTTTGACCCGAAAAAAAAAACATAAGGGGTAACACTGTCGTTTTTGGCCGAAATTTTGACCCCCTCCGATCTTCTTGAAACTCTGGATTCTGACAGAGGGCCACGAGACTTCGAACAGCGCGCAAAAATGGAGGCTCTAGACCCTTCCAGAGCCGGATGTCAAAGTTTTGACCCGAAAAAAAAAACATAAGGGGTAACACTGTCGTTTTTGGCCGAAATTTTGACCCCCTCCAATCTTCTTGAAACTCTGGATTCTGACAGAGGGCCACGAGACTTCGACCAGCACGCAAAAATGGAGGCTCTAGACCCTTCCAGAGCCGAGATATCGGATGTCAAAGTTTTGACCTGAATAGAAAAACATAAGGGGTAACACTGTCGTTTTTGGCCAAAATTTTGACCCCCTCCGATCTTCTTGAAATTCTGGATTCTGACAGAGGGCCACGAGACTTCGACCAGCGTGCAAAAATGGAGGCTCTAGACCCTTCCAGAGCCGAGATATCGGATGTCAAAGTTTTGACCTGAAAAAAAACATAAGGGGTAACACTGTCGTTTTTGGCTGAAATTTTGACCCCCTCCGATCTTCTTGAAACTCTGGATTCTGACAGAGGGCCACGAGACTTCGACCAGCAAGCAAAAATGGAGGCTCTAGACCCTTCCAGAGCCGAGATATCGGATGTCAACGTTTTGACCCGAAAAAAAAACATAAGGGGTAACACTGTCGTTTTTGGCCGAAATTTTGACCCCCTCCGATCTTCTTGAAACTCTGGATTCTGACAGAGGGCCACGAGGCTTCGACCAGCGCGCAAAAATGGAGGCTCTAGACCCTTCCAGAGCCGAGATATCGGATGTCAAAGTTTTGACCTGAAAAAAAAAACATAAGGGGTAACACTGTCGTTTTTGGCCGAAATTTTGACCCCCTCCGATCTTCTTGAAACTCTGGATTCTGACAGAGGGCCACGAGACTTCGACCAGCGCGCAAAAATGGAGGCTCTAGACCCTTCCAGAGCCGAGATATCGGATGTCAAAGTTTTGACCCGAAAAAAAAAACATAAGGGGTAACACTGTCGTTTTTGGCCGAAATTTTGACCCCCTCCGATCTTCTTGAAACTCTGGATTCTGACAGAGGGCCACGAGACTTCGAACAGCGGGCAAAAATGGAGGCTCTAGACCCTTCCAGAGCCGAGATATCGGATGTCAAAGTTTTGACCCGAAAAAAAAACATAAGGGGTAACACTGTCGTTTTTGGCCGAAATTTTGACCCCCACCAAACTTCTTGAAACTCTGGATTCTGACAGAGGGCCACGAGACTTCGACCAGCGCGCAAAAATGGAGGCTCTAGACCCTTCCAGAGCCGAGATATCGGATGTCAAAGTTTTGACCCGAAAAAAAAACATAAGGGGTAACACTGTCGTTTTTGGCCGAAATTTTGACCCCCTCCGATCTTCTTGAAACTCTGGATTCTGACAGAGGGCCACGAGACTTCGACCAGCGCGCAAAAATGGAGGCTCTAGACCCTTCCAGAGCCGAGATATCGGATGTCAAAGTTTTGACCTGAAAAAAAAACATAAGGGTTAACACTGTCGTTTTTGGCCGAAATTTTGACCCCCTCCGATCTTCTTGAAACTCTGGATTCTGACAGAGGGCCACGAGACTTCGACCGGCGCGCAAAAATGGAGGCTCTAGACCCTTCCAGAGCCGAGATATCGGATGTCAAAGTTTTGACCTGAAAAAAAAACATAAGGGGTAACACTGTCGTTTTTGGCCGAAATTTTGACCCCCTCCGATCTTCTTGAAACTCTGAAATCTGACAGAGGGCCACGAGACTTCGACCAGCGCGCAAAAATGGAGGCTCTAGACCCTTCCAGAGCCGAGATATCGGATGTCAAAGTTTTGACCTGAAAAAAAACATAAGGGGTAACACTGTCGTTTTTGGCCGAAATTTTGACCCCCTCCGATCTTCTTGAAACTCTGGATTCTGACAGAGGGCCACGAGACTTCGACCAGCACGCAAAAATGGAGGCTCTAGACCCTTCCAGAGCCGAGATATCGGATGTCAAAGTTTTGACCTGAAAAAAAAAAACATAAGGGGTAACACTGTCGTTTTTGGCCGAAATTTTGACCCCCTCCGATCTTCTTGAAACTCTGGATTCTGACAGAGGGCCACGAGACTTCGACCAGCGCGCAAAAATGGAGGCTCTAGACCCTTCCAGAGCCGAGATATCGGATGTCAAAGTTTTGACCTGAAAAAAAAACATAAGGGGTAACACTGTCGTTTTTGGCCGAAATTTTGACCCCCTCCGATCTTCTTGAAACTCTGGATTCTGACAGAGGGCCACGAGACTTCGACCAGCGTGCAAAAATGGAGGCTCTAGACCCTTCCAGAGCCGAGATATCGGATGTCAAAGTTTTGACCTGAAAAAAAAAACATAAGGGGTAACACTGTCGTTTTTGGCCGAAATTTTGACCCCCTCCGATCTTCTTGAAACTCTGGATTCTTACAGAGGGCCACGAGACTTCGACCAGCACGCAAAAATGGAGGCTCTAGACCCTTCCAGAGCCGAGATATCGGATGTCAAAGTTTTGACCCGAAAAAAAAAAACATAAGGGGTAACACTGTCGTTTTTGGCCGAAATTTTGACCCCCTCCGATCTTCTTGAAACTCTGGATTCTGACAGAGGGCCACGAGACTTCGACCAGCGCGCAAAAATGGAGGCTCTAGACCCTTCCAGAGCCGAGATATCGGATGTCAAAGTTTTGACCTGAAAAAAAAACATAAGGGGTAACACTGTCGTTTTTGGCCGAAATTTTGACCCCCTCCGATCTTCTTGAAACTCTGGATTCTGACAGAGGGCTACGAGACTTCGACCAGCGCGCAAAAATGGAGGCTCTAGACCCTTCCAGAGCCGAGATATCGGATGTCAAAGTTTTGACCCGAAAAAAAAACATAAGGGGTACCACTGTCGTTTTTGGCCGAAATTTTGACCCCCTCCAATCTTCTTGAAACTCTGGATTCTGACAGAGGGCCACGAGACTTCGAACAGCGCGCAAAAATGGAGGCTCTAGACCCTTCCAGAGCCGAGATATCGGATGTCAAAGTTTTGACCCGAAAAAAAAACATAAGGGGTAACACTGTCGTTTTTGGCCGAAATTTTGACCCCCTCCAATCTTCTTGAAACTCTGGATTCTGACAGAGGGCCACGAGACTTCGAACAGCGCGCAAAAATGGAGGCTCTAGACCCTTCCAGAGCCGAGATATCGGATGTCAAAGTTTTGACCCGAAAAAAAACCATAAGGGGTAACACTGTCGTTTTTGGCCGAAATTTTGACCCCCTCCGATCTTCTTGAAACTCTGGATTCTGACAGAGGGCCACGAGACTTCGACCAGCGTGCAAAAATGGAGGCTCTAGACCCTTCCAGAGCCGAGATATCGGATGTCAAAGTTTTGACCTGAAAAAAAAAACATAAGGGGTAACACTGTCGTTTTTGGCTGAAATTTTGACCCCCTCCGATCTTCTTGAAACTCTGGATTCTGACAGAGGGCCACGAGACTTCGACCAGCAAGCAAAAATGGAGGCTCTAGACCCTTCCAGAGCCGAGATATCGGATGTCAACGTTTTGACCCGAAAAAAAAACATAAGGGGTAACACTGTCGTTTTTGGCCGAAATTTTGACCCCCTCCGATCTTCTTGAAACTCTGGATTCTGACAGAGGGCCACGAGACTTCGACCAGCGCGCAAAAATGGAGGCTCTAGACCCTTCCAGAGCCGAGATATCGGATGTCAAAGTTTTGACCTGAAAAAAAAAACATAAGGGGTAACACTGTCGTTTTTGGCCGAAATTTTGACCCCCTCCGATCTTCTTGAAACTCTGGATTCTGACAGAGGGCCACGAGACTTCGACCAGCGCGCAAAAATGGAGGCTCTAGACCCTTCCAGAGCCGAGATATCGGATGTCAAAGTTTTGACCCGAAAAAAAAACATAAGGGGTAACACTGTCGTTTTTGGCCGAAATTTTGACCCCCTCCGATCTTCTTGAAACTCTGGATTCTGACAGAGGGCCACGAGACTTCGACCAGCGCGCAAAAATGGAGGCTCTAGACCCTTCCAGAGCCGAGATATCGGATGTCAAAGTTTTGACCTGAAAAAAAGACATAAGGGGTAACACTGTCGTTTTTGGCCGAAATTTTGACCCCCTCCGATCTTCTTGAAACTCTGGATTCTGACAGAGGGCCACGAGACTTCGACCGGCGCGCAAAAATGGAGGCTCTAGACCCTTCCAGAGCCGAGATATCGGATGTCAAAGTTTTGACCTGAAAAAAAAAAACATAAGGGGTAACACTGTCGTTTTTGGCCGAAATTTTGACCCCCTCCGATCTTCTTGAAACTCTGAAATCTGACAGAGGGCCACGAGACTTCGGCCAGCGCGCAAAAATGGAGGCTCTAGACCCTTCCAGAGCCGAGATATCGGATGTCAAAGTTTTGACCTGAAAAAAAAAACATAAGGGGTAACACTGTCGTTTTTGGCCGAAATTTTGACCCCCTCCGATCTTCTTGAAACTCTGGATTCTTACAGAGGGCCACGAGACTTCGACCAGCACGCAAAAATGGAGGCTCTAGACCCTTCCAGAGCCGAGATATCGGATGTCAAAGTTTTGACCCGAAAAAAAAAAACATAAGGGGTAACACTGTCGTTTTTGGCCGAAATTTTGACCCCCTCCGATCTTCTTGAAACTCTGGATTCTGACAGAGGGCCACGAGACTTCGACCAGCGCGCAAAAATGGAGGCTCTAGACCCTTCCAGAGCCGAGATATTGGATGTCAAAGTTTTGACCTGAAAAAAAAAAACATAAGGGGTAACACTGTCGTTTTTGGCCGAAATTTTGACCCCCTCCGATCTTCTTGAAACTCTGGATTCTGACAGAGGGCCACGAGACTTCGACCAGCGCGCAAAAATGGAGGCTCTAGACCCTTCCAGAGCCGAGATATCGGATGTCAAAGTTTTGACCTGAAAAAAAAAACATAAGGGGTAACACTGTCGTTTTTGGCCGAAATTTTGACCCCCTCCGATCTTCTTGAAACTCTGGATTCTGACAGAGGGCTACGAGACTTCGACCAGCGGGCAAAAATGGAGGCTCTAGACCCTTCCAGAGCCGAGATATCGGATGTCAAAGTTTTGACCCGAAAAAAAAACATAAGGGGTACCACTGTCGTTTTTGGCCGAAATTTTGACCCCCTCCAATCTTCTTGAAACTCTGGATTCTGACAGAGGGCCACGAGACTTCGACCAGCGCGCAAAAATGGAGGCTCTAGACCCTTCCAGAGCTGAGATATCGGATGTCAAAGTTTTGACCCGAAAAAAAAAACATAAGGGGTAACACTGTCGTTTTTGGCCGAAATTTTGACCCCCTCCGATCTTCTTGAAACTCTGGATTCTGACAGAGGGCCACGAGACTTCGACCAGCGCGCAAAAAATGGAGGCTCTAGACCCTTCCAGAGCCGAGATATCGGATGTCAAAGTTTTGACCTGAAAAAAAAACATAAGGGGTAACACTGTCGTTTTTGGCCGAAATTTTGACCCCCTCCGATCTTCTTGAAACTCTGGATTCTGACAGAGGGCCACGACAGTTCGACCAGCGCGCAAAAATGGAGGCTCTAGACCCTTCCAGAGCCGAGATATCGGATGTCAAAGTTTTGACCTGAAAAAAAAAAAAAACATAAGGGGTAACACTGTCGTTTTTGGCCGAAATTTTGACCCCCTCCGATCTTCTTGAAACTCTGGATTCTGACAGAGGGCCACGAGACTTCGAACAGCGTGCAAAAATGGAGGCTCTAGACCCTTCCAGAGCCGAGATATCGGATGTCAAAGTTTTGACCTGAAAAAAAAACATAAGGGGTAACACTGTCGTTTTTGGCCAAAATTTTTACCCCCTCCGATCTTCTTGAAACTCTGGATTCTGACAGAGGGCCACGAGACTTCGAACAGCGCGCAAAAATGGAGGCTCTAGACCCTTCCAGAGCCGAGATATCGGATGTCAAAGTTTTGACCCGAAAAAAAAACATAAGGGGTAACACTGTCGTTTTTGGCCGAAATTTTGACCCCCTCCAATCTTCTTGAAACTCTGGATTCTGACAGAGGGCCACGAGACTTCGATCAGCACGCAAAAATGGAGGCTCTAGACCCTTCCAGAGCCGAGATATCGGATGTCAAAGTTTTGACCTGAATAGAAAAACATAAGGGGTAACACTGTCGTTTTTGGCCAAAATTTTGACCCCCTCCGATCTTCTTGAAATTCTGGATTCTGACAGAGGGCCACGAGACTTCGAACAGCGCGCAAAAATGGAGGCTCTAGACCCTTCCAGAGCCGAGATATCGGATGTCAAAGTTTTGACCTGAAAAAAAAACATAAGGGGTAACACTGTCGTTTTTGGCCGAAATTTTGACCCCCTCCGATCTTCTTGAAACTCTGGATTCTGACAGAGGGCCACGAGACTTCGACCAGCGTGCAAAAATGGAGGCTCTAGACCCTTCCAGAGCCGAGATATCGGATGTCAAAGTTTTGACCTGAAAAAAAAAAACATAAGGGGTAACACTGTCGTTTTTGGCTGAAATTTTGACCCCCTCCGATCTTCTTGAAACTCTGGATTCTGACAGAGGGCCACGAGACTTCGACCAGCAAGCAAAAATGGAGGCTCTAGACCCTTCCAGAGCCGAGATATCGGATGTCAACGTTTTGACCCGAAAAAAAAACATAAGGGGTAACACTGTCGTTTTTGGCCGAAATTTTGACCCCCTCCGATCTTCTTGAAACTCTGGATTCTGACAGAGGGCCACGAGACTTCGACCAGCGCGCAAAAATGGAGGCTCTAGACCCTTCCAGAGCCGAGATATCGGATGTCAAAGTTTTGACCTGAAAAAAAAAACATAAGGGGTAACACTGTCGTTTTTGGCCGAAATTTTGACCCCCTCCGATCTTCTTGAAACTCTGGATTCTGACAGAGGGCCACGAGACTTCGACCAGCGCGCAAAAATGGAGGCTCTAGACCCTTCCAGAGCCGAGATATCGGATGTCAAAGTTTTGACCCGAAAAAAAAACATAAGGGGTAACACTGTCGTTTTTGGCCGAAATTTTGACCCCCTCCGATCTTCTTGAAACTCTGGATTCTGACAGAGGGCCACGAGACTTCGACCAGCGGGCAAAAATGGAGGCTCTAGACCCTTCCAGAGCCGAGATATCGGATGTCAAAGTTTTGACCCGAAAAAAAAACATAAGGGGTAACACTGTCGTTTTTGGCCGAAATTTTGACCCCCTCCAAACTTCTTGAAACTCTGGATTCTGACAGAGGGCCACGAGACTTCGACCAGCGCGCAAAAATGGAGGCTCTAGACCCTTCCAGAGCCGAGATATCGGATGTCAAAGTTTTGACCCGAAAAAAAAACATAAGGGGTAACACTGTCGTTTTTGGCCGAAATTTTGACCCCCTCCGATCTTCTTGAAACTCTGGATTCTGACAGAGGGCCACGAGACTTCGACCAGCGCGCAAAAATGGAGGCTCTAGACCCTTCCAGAGCCGAGATATCGGATGTCAAAGTTTTGACCTGAAAAAAAAACATAAGGGGTAACACTGTCGTTTTTGGCCGAAATTTTGACCCCCTCCGATCTTCTTGAAACTCTGGATTCTGACAGAGGGCCACGAGACTTCGACCGGCGCGCAAAAATGGAGGCTCTAGACCCTTCCAGAGCCGAGATATCGGATGTCAAAGTTTTGACCTGAAAAAAAAAACATAAGGGGTAACACTGTCGTTTTTGGCCGAAATTTTGACCCCCTCCGATCTTCTTGAAACTCTGAAATCTGACAGAGGGCCACGAGACTTCGACCAGCGCGCAAAAATGGAGGCTCTAGACCCTTCCAGAGCCGAGATATCGGATGTCAAAGTTTTGACCTGAAAAAAAAACATAAGGGGTAACACTGTCGTTTTTGGCCGAAATTTTGACCCCCTCCGATCTTCTTGAAACTCTGGATTCTGACAGAGGGCCACGAGACTTCGACCAGCACGCAAAAATGGAGGCTCTAGACCCTTCCAGAGCCGAGATATCGGATGTCAAAGTTTTGACCTGAAAAAAAAAACATAAGGGGTAACACTGTCGTTTTTGGCCGAAATTTTGACCCCCTCCGATCTTCTTGAAACTCTGGATTCTGACAGAGGGCCACGAGACTTCGACCAGCGCGCAAAAATGGAGGCTCTAGACCCTTCCAGAGCCGAGATATCGGATGTCAAAGTTTTGACCTGAAAAAAAAACATAAGGGGTAACACTGTCGTTTTTGGCCGAAATTTTGACCCCCTCCGATCTTCTTGAAACTCTGGATTCTGACAGAGGGCCACGAGACTTCGACCAGCGTGCAAAAATGGAGGCTCTAGACCCTTCCAGAGCCGAGATATCGGATGTCAAAGTTTTGACCTGAAAAAAAAAACATAAGGGGTAACACTGTCGTTTTTGGCCGAAATTTTGACCCCCTCCGATCTTCTTGAAACTCTGGATTCTTACAGAGGGCCACGAGACTTCGACCAGCACGCAAAAATGGAGGCTCTAGACCCTTCCAGAGCCGAGATATCGGATGTCAAAGTTTTGACCCGAAAAAAAAAAAACATAAGGGGTAACACTGTCGTTTTTGGCCGAAATTTTGACCCCCTCCGATCTTCTTGAAACTCTGGATTCTGACAGAGGGCCACGAGACTTCGACCAGCGCGCAAAAATGGAGGCTCTAGACCCTTCCAGAGCCGAGATATTGGATGTCAAAGTTTTGACCTGAAAAAAAAAAACATAAGGGGTAACACTGTCGTTTTTGGCCGAAATTTTGACCCCCTCCGATCTTCTTGAAACTCTGGATTCTGACAGAGGGCCACGAGACTTCGACCAGCGCGCAAAAATGGAGGCTCTAGACCCTTCCAGAGCCGAGATATCGGATGTCAAAGTTTTGACCTGAAAAAAAAAACATAAGGGGTAACACTGTCGTTTTTGGCCGAAATTTTGACCCCCTCCGATCTTCTTGAAACTCTGGATTCTGACAGAGGGCTACGAGACTTCGACCAGCGGGCAAAAATGGAGGCTCTAGACCCTTCCAGAGCCGAGATATCGGATGTCAAAGTTTTGACCCGAAAAAAAAAACATAAGGGGTACCACTGTCGTTTTTGGCCGAAATTTTGACCCCCTCCAATCTTCTTGAAACTCTGGATTCTGACAGAGGGCCACGAGACTTCGACCAGCGCGCAAAAATGGAGGCTCTAGACCCTTCCAGAGCCGAGATATCGGATGTCAAAGTTTTGACCCGAAAAAAAAAAACATAAGGGGTAACACTGTCGTTTTTGGCCGAAATTTTGACCCCCTCCGATCTTCTTGAAACTCTGGATTCTGACAGAGGGCCACGAGACTTCGACCAGCGCGCAAAAATGGAGGCTCTAGACCCTTCCAGAGCCGAGATATCGGATGTCAAAGTTTTGACCTGAAAAAAAAAACATAAGGGGTAACACTGTCGTTTTTGGCCGAAATTTTGACCCCCTCCGATCTTCTTGAAACTCTGGATTCTGACAGAGGGCTACGAGACTTCGACCAGCGGGCAAAAATGGAGGCTCTAGACCCTTCCAGAGCCGAGATATCGGATGTCAAAGTTTTGACCCGAAAAAAAAACATAAGGGGTACCACTGTCGTTTTTGGCCGAAATTTTGACCCCCTCCAATCTTCTTGAAACTCTGGATTCTGACAGAGGGCCACGAGACTTCGACCAGCGCGCAAAAATGGAGGCTCTAGACCCTTCCAGAGCCGAGATATCGGATGTCAAAGTTTTGACCCGAAAAAAAAACACAAGGGGTAACACTGTCGTTTTTGGCCGAAATTTTGACCCCCTCCGATCTTCTTGAAACTCTGGATTCTGACAGAGGGCCACGAGACTTCGACCAGCGCGCAAAAAATGGAGGCTCTAGACCCTTCCAGAGCCGAGATATCGGATGTCAAAGTTTTGACCTGAAAAAAAAACATAAGGGGTAACACTGTCGTTTTTGGCCGAAATTTTGACCCCCTCCGATTTTCTTGAAACTCTGGATTCTGACAGAGGGCCACGACACTTCGACCAGCGCGCAAAAATGGAGGCTCTAGACCCTTCCAGAGCCGAGATATCGGATGTCAAAGTTTTGACCTGAAAAAAAAAAACATAAGGGGTAACACTGTCGTTTTTGGCCGAAATTTTGACCCCCTCCGATCTTCTTGAAACTCTGGATTCTGACAGAGGGCCACGAGACTTCGAACAGCGTGCAAAAATGGAGGCTCTAGACCCTTCCAGAGCCGAGATATCGGATGTCAAAGTTTTGACCTGAAAAAAAAAACATAAGGGGTAACACTGTCGTTTTTGGCCAAAATTTGGACCCCCTCCCATCTTCTTGAAACTCTGGATTCTGACAGAGGGCCACGAGACTTCGACCAGCACGCAAAAATGGAGGCTCTAGACCCTTCCAGAGCCGAGATATCGGATGTCAAAGTTTTGACCCGAAAAAAAAACATAAGGGGTAACACTGTCGTTTTTGGCCGAAATTTAGACCCCCTCCGATCTTCTTGAAACTCTGGATTCTGACAGAGGGCCACGAGACTTCGACCAGCGCGCAAAAATGGAGGCTCTAGACCCTTCCAGAGCCGAGATATCGGATGTCAAAGTTTTGACCTGAAAAAAAAAACATAAGGGGTAACACTGTCGTTTTTGGCCGAAATTTTGACCCCCTCCGATCTTCTTGAAACTCTGGATTCTAACAGAGGGGCACGAGACTTCGACCAGCGCGCAAAAATGGAGGCTCTAGACCCTTCCAGAGCCGAGATATCGGATGTCAAAGTTTTGACCTGAAAAAAAAACATAAGGGGTAACACTGTCGTTTTTGGCCGAAATTTTGACCCCCTCCGATCTTCTTGAAACTCTGGATTCTGACAGAGGGCCACGAGACTTCGACCAGCGTGCAAAAATGGAGGCTCTAGACCCTTCCAGAGCCGAGATATCGGATGTCAAAGTTTTGACCTGAAAAAAAAACATAAGGGGTAACACTGTCGTTTTTGGCCGAAATTTTGACCCCCTCCGATCTTCTTGAAACTCTGGATTCTGACAGAGGGCCACGAGACTTCGACCAGCACGCAAAAATTGAGGCTCTAGACCCTTCCAGAGCCGAGATATCGGATGTCAAAGTTTTGACCCGAAAAAAAAAAACATAAGGGGTAACACTGTCGTTTTTGGCCGAAATTTTGACCCCCTCCGATCTTCTTGAAACTCTGGATTCTGACAGAGGGCCACGAGACTTCGAACAGCGCGCAAAAATGGAGGCTCTAGACCCTTCCAGAGCCGAGATATCGGATGTCAAAGTTTTGACCCGAAAAAAAAAACATAAGGGGTAACACTGTCGTTTTTGGCCGAAATTTTGACCCCCTCCAATCTTCTTGAAACTCTGGATTCTGACAGAGGGCCACGAGACTTCGACCAGCGTGCAAAAATGGAGGCTCTAGACCCTTCCAGAGCCGAGATATCGGATGTCAAAGTTTTGACCTGAAAAAAAAAAACATAAGGGGTAACACTGTCGTTTTTGGCCGAAATTTTGACCCCCTCCGATCTTCTTGAAACTCCGGATTCTTACAGAGGGCCACGAGACTTCGACCAGCACGCAAAAATGGAGGCTCTAGACCCTTCCAGAGCCGAGATATCGGATGTCAAAGTTTTGACCCGAAAAAAAAACATAAGGGGTAACACTGTCGTTTTTGGCCGAAATTTTGACCCCCTCCGATCTTCTTGAAACTCTGGATTCTGACAGAGGGCCACGAGACTTCGACCAGCGCGCAAAAATGGAGGCTCTAGACCCTTCCAGAGCCGAGATATCGGATGTCAAAGTTTTGACCTGAAAAAAAAAAAAACATAAGGGGTAACACTGTCGTTTTTGGCCGAAATTTTGACCCCCTCCGATCTTCTTGAAACTCTGGATTCTGACAGAGGGCCACGAGACTTCGACCAGCGCGCAAAAATGGAGGCTCTAGACCCTTCCAGAGCCGAGATATCGGATGTCAAAGTTTTGACCTGAAAAAAAAACATAAGGGGTAACACTGTCGTTTTTGGCCGAAATTTTGACCCCCTCCGATCTTCTTGAAACTCTGGATTCTGACAGAGGGCTACGAGACTTCGACCAGCGGGCAAAAATGGAGGCTCTAGACCCTTCCAGAGCCGAGATATCGGATGTCAAAGTTTTGACCCGAAAAAAAAACATAAGGGGTACCACTGTCGTTTTTGGCCGAAATTTTGACCCCCTCCAATCTTCTTGAAACTCTGGATTCTGGCAGAGGGCCACGACACTTCGACCAGCGCGCAAAAATGGAGGCTCTAGACCCTTCCAGAGCCGAGATATCGGATGTCAAAGTTTTGACCTGAAAAAAAAAAAACATAAGGGGTAACACTGTCGTTTTTGGCCGAAATTTTGACCCCCTCCGATCTTCTTGAAACTCTGGATTCTGACAGAGGGCCACGAGACTTCGACCAGCACGCAAAAATGGAGGCTCTAGACCCTTCCAGAGCCGAGATATCGGATGTCAAAGTTTTGACCCGAAAAAAAAAAACATAAGGGGTAACACTGTCGTTTTTGGCCGAAATTTTGACCCCCTCCGATCTTCTTGAAACTCTGGATTCTGACAGAGGGCCACGAGACTTCGAACAGCGCGCAAAAATGGAGGCTCTAGACCCTTCCAGAGCCGAGATATCGGATGTCAAAGTTTTGACCCGAAAAAAAAACATAAGGGGTAACACTGTCGTTTTTGGCCGAAATTTTGACCCCCTCCAATCTTCTTGAAACTCTGGATTCTGACAGAGGGCCACGAGACTTCGATCAGCACGCAAAAATGGAGGCTCTAGACCCTTCCAGAGCCGAGATATCGGATGTCAAAGTTTTGACCTGAATAGAAAAACATAAGGGGTAACACTGTCGTTTTTGGCCAAAATTTTGACCCCCTCCGATCTTCTTGAAATTCTGGATTCTGACAGAGGGCCACGAGACTTCGAACAGCGCGCAAAAATGGAGGCTCTAGACCCTTCCAGAGCCGAGATATCGGATGTCAAAGTTTTGACCTGAAAAAAAAACATAAGGGGTAACACTGTCGTTTTTGGCCGAAATTTTGACCCCCTCCGATCTTCTTGAAACTCTGGATTCTGACAGAGGGCCACGAGACTTCGACCAGCGTGCAAAAATGGAGGCTCTAGACCCTTCCAGAGCCGAGATATCGGATGTCAAAGTTTTGACCTGAAAAAAAAAACATAAGGGGTAACACTGTCGTTTTTGGCTAAAATTTTGACCCCCTCCGATCTTCTTGAAACTCTGGATTCTGACAGAGGGCCACGAGACTTCGACCAGCAAGCAAAAATGGAGGCTCTAGACCCTTCCAGAGCCGAGATATCGGATGTCAACGTTTTGACCCGAAAAAAAAACATAAGGGGTAACACTGTCGTTTTTGGCCGAAATTTTGACCCCCTCCGATCTTCTTGAAACTCTGGATTCTGACAGAGGGCCACGAGACTTCGACCAGCGCGCAAAAATGGAGGCTCTAGACCCTTCCAGAGCCGAGATATCGGATGTCAAAGTTTTGACCTGAAAAAAAAAACATAAGGGGTAACACTGTCGTTTTTGGCCGAAATTTTGACCCCCTCCGATCTTCTTGAAACTCTGGATTCTGACAGAGGGCCACGAGACTTCGACCAGCGCGCAAAAATGGAGGCTCTAGACCCTTCCAGAGCCGAGATATCGGATGTCAAAGTTTTGACCCGAAAAAAAAAACATAAGGGGTAACACTGTCGTTTTTGGCCGAAATTTTGACCCCCTCCGATCTTCTTGAAACTCTGGATTCTGACAGAGGGCCACGAGACTTCGACCAGCGGGCAAAAATGGAGGCTCTAGACCCTTCCAGAGCCGAGATATCGGATGTCAAAGTTTTGACCCGAAAAAAAACATAAGGGGTAACACTGTCGTTTTTGGCCGAAATTTTGACCCCCTCCAAACTTCTTGAAACTCTGGATTCTGACAGAGGGCCACGAGACTTCGACCAGCGCGCAAAATGGAGGCTCTAGACCCTTCCAGAGCCGAGATATCGGATGTCAAAGTTTTGACCCGAAAAAAAAACATAAGGGGTAACACTGTCGTTTTTGGCCGAAATTTTGACCCCCTCCGATCTTCTTGAAACTCTGGATTCTGACAGAGGGCCACGAGACTTCGACCAGCGCGCAAAAATGGAGGCTCTAGACCCTTCCAGAGCCGAGATATCGGATGTCAAAGTTTTGACCTGAAAAAAAAACATAAGGGGTAACACTGTCGTTTTTGGCCGAAATTTTGACCCCCTCCGATCTTCTTGAAACTCTGGATTCTGACAGAGGGCCATGAGACTTCGACCGGCGCGCAAAAATGGAGGCTCTAGACCCTTCCAGAGCCGAGATATCGGATGTCAAAGTTTTGACCTGAAAAAAAAACATAAGGGGTAACACTGTCGTTTTTGGCCCCCTCCGATCTTCTTGAAACTCTGAAATCTGACAGAGGGCCACGAGACTTCGACCAGCGCGCAAAAATGGAGGCTCTAGACCCTTCCAGAGCCGAGATATCGGATGTCAAAGTTTTGACCTGAAAAAAAAACATAAGGGGTAACACTGTCGTTTTTGGCCGAAATTTTGACCCCCTCCGATCTTCTTGAAACTCTGGATTCTGACAGAGGGCCACGAGACTTCGACCAGCACGCAAAAATGGAGGCTCTAGACCCTTCCAGAGCCGAGATATCGGATGTCAAAGTTTTGACCTGAAAAAAAAACATAAGGGGTAACACTGTCGTTTTTGGCCGAAATTTTGACCCCCTCCGATCTTCTTGAAACTCTGGATTCTGACAGAGGGCCACGAGACTTCGACCAGCGCGCAAAAATGGAGGCTCTAGACCCTTCCAGAGCCGAGATATCGGATGTCAAAGTTTTGACCTGAAAAAAAAACATAAGGGGTAACACTGTCGTTTTTGGCCGAAATTTTGACCCCCTCCGATCTTCTTGAAACTCTGGATTCTGACAGAGGGCCACGAGACTTCGACCAGCGTGCAAAAATGGAGGCTCTAGACCCTTCCAGAGCCGAGATATCGGATGTCAAAGTTTTGACCTGAAAAAAAAAACATAAGGGGTAACACTGTCGTTTTTGGCCGAAATTTTGACCCCCTCCGATCTTCTTGAAACTCTGGATTCTTACAGAGGGCCACGAGACTTCGACCAGCACGCAAAAATGGAGGCTCTAGACCCTTCCAGAGCCGAGATATCGGATGTCAAAGTTTTGACCCGAAAAAAAAAACATAAGGGGTAACACTGTCGTTTTTGGCCGAAATTTTGACCCCCTCCGATCTTCTTGAAACTCTGGATTCTGACAGAGGGCCACGAGACTTCGACCAGCGTGCAAAAATGGAGGCTCTAGACCCTTCCAGAGCCGAGATATCGGATGTCAAAGTTTTGACCTGAAAAAAAAAACATAAGGGGTAACACTGTCGTTTTTGGCCGAAATTTTGACCCCCTCCGATCTTCTTGAAACTCTGGATTCTGACAGAGGGCCACGAGACTTCGACCAGCGCGCAAAAATGGAGGCTCTAGACCCTTCCAGAGCCGAGATATCGGATGTCAAAGTTTTGACCTGAAAAAAAACATAAGGGGTAACACTGTCGTTTTTGGCCGAAATTTTGACCCCCTCCGATCTTCTTGAAACTCTGGATTCTGACAGAGGGCCACGAGACTTCGACCACCACGCAAAAATTGAGGCTCTAGACCCTTCCAGAGCCGAGATATCGGATGTCAAAGTTTTGACCCGAAAAAAAAAAAAACATAAGGGGTAACACTGTCGTTTTTGGCCGAATTTTGACCCCCTCCGATCTTCTTGAAACTCTGGATTCTGACAGAGGGCCACGAGACTTCGAACAGCGCGCAAAAATGGAGGCTCTAGACCCTTCCAGAGCCGAGATATCGGATGTCAAAGTTTTGACCCGAAAAAAAACATAAGGGGTAACACTGTCGTTTTTGGCCGAAATTTTGACCCCCTCCGATCTTCTTGAAACTCTGGATTCTGACAGAGGGCCACGAGACTTCGACCAGCGCGCAAAAATGGAGGCTCTAGACCCTTCCAGAGCCGAGATATCGGATGTCAAAGTTTTGACCTGAAAAAAAAAACATAAGGGGTAACACTGTCGTTTTTGGCCGAAATTTTGACCCCCTCCGATCTTCTTGAAACTCTGGATTCTGACAGAGGGCCACGAGACTTCGACCAGCGCGCAAAAATGGAGGCTCTAGACCCTTCCAGAGCCGAGATATCGGATGTCAAAGTTTTGACCCGAAAAAAAAAACATAAGGGGTAACACTGTCGTTTTTGGCCGAAATTTTGACCCCCTCCGATCTTCTTGAAACTCTGGATTCTGACAGAGGGCCACGAGACTTCGACCAGCGGGCAAAAATGGAGGCTCTAGACCCTTCCAGAGCCGAGATATCGGATGTCAAAGTTTTGACCCGAAAAAAAACATAAGGGGTAACACTGTCGTTTTTGGCCGAAATTTTGACCCCCTCCAAACTTCTTGAAACTCTGGATTCTGACAGAGGGCCACGAGACTTCGACCAGCGCGCAAAAATGGAGGCTCTAGACCCTTCCAGAGCCGAGATATCGGATGTCAAAGTTTTGACCCGAAAAAAAAACATAAGGGGTAACACTGTCGTTTTTGGCCGAAATTTTGACCCCCTCCGATCTTCTTGAAACTCTGGATTCTGACAGAGGGCCACGAGACTTCGACCAGCGCGCAAAAATGGAGGCTCTAGACCCTTCCAGAGCCGAGATATCGGATGTCAAAGTTTTGACCTGAAAAAAAAACATAAGGGGTAACACTGTCGTTTTGGCCGAAATTTTGACCCCCTCCGATCTTCTTGAAACTCTGGATTCTGACAGAGGGCCATGAGACTTCGACCGGCGCGCAAAAATGGAGGCTCTAGACCCTTCCAGAGCCGAGATATCGGATGTCAAAGTTTTGACCTGAAAAAAAAACATAAGGGGTAACACTGTCGTTTTTGGCCGAAATTTTGACCCCCTCCGATCTTCTTGAAACTCTGAAATCTGACAGAGGGCCACGAGACTTCGACCAGCGCGCAAAAATGGAGGCTCTAGACCCTTCCAGAGCCGAGATATCGGATGTCAAAGTTTTGACCTGAAAAAAAAACATAAGGGGTAACACTGTCGTTTTTGGCCGAAATTTTGACCCCCTCCGATCTTCTTGAAACTCTGGATTCTGACAGAGGGCCACGAGACTTCGACCAGCACGCAAAAATGGAGGCTCTAGACCCTTCCAGAGCCGAGATATCGGATGTCAAAGTTTTGACCTGAAAAAAAAACATAAGGGGTAACACTGTCGTTTTTGGCCGAAATTTTGACCCCCTCCGATCTTCTTGAAACTCTGGATTCTGACAGAGGGCCACGAGACTTCGACCAGCGCGCAAAAATGGAGGCTCTAGACCCTTCCAGAGCCGAGATATCGGATGTCAAAGTTTTGACCTGAAAAAAAAACATAAGGGGTAACACTGTCGTTTTTGGCCGAAATTTTGACCCCCTCCGATCTTCTTGAAACTCTGGATTCTGACAGAGGGCCACGAGACTTCGACCAGCGTGCAAAAATGGAGGCTCTAGACCCTTCCAGAGCCGAGATATCGGATGTCAAAGTTTTGACCTGAAAAAAAAAACATAAGGGGTAACACTGTCGTTTTTGGCCGAAATTTTGACCCCCTCCGATCTTCTTGAAACTCTGGATTCTTACAGAGGGCCACGAGACTTCGACCAGCACGCAAAAATGGAGGCTCTAGACCCTTCCAGAGCCGAGATATCGGATGTCAAAGTTTTGACCCGAAAAAAAAAACATAAGGGGTAACACTGTCGTTTTTGGCCGAAATTTTGACCCCCTCCGATCTTCTTGAAACTCTGGATTCTGACAGAGGGCCACGAGACTTCGACCAGCGTGCAAAAATGGAGGCTCTAGACCCTTCCAGAGCCGAGATATCGGATGTCAAAGTTTTGACCTGAAAAAAAAAACATAAGGGGTAACACTGTCGTTTTTGGCCGAAATTTTGACCCCCTCCGATCTTCTTGAAACTCTGGATTCTGACAGAGGGCCACGAGACTTCGACCAGCGCGCAAAAATGGAGGCTCTAGACCCTTCCAGAGCCGAGATATCGGATGTCAAAGTTTTGACCTGAAAAAAAACATAAGGGGTAACACTGTCGTTTTTGGCCGAAATTTTGACCCCCTCCGATCTTCTTGAAACTCTGGATTCTGACAGAGGGCCACGAGACTTCGACCACCACGCAAAAATTGAGGCTCTAGACCCTTCCAGAGCCGAGATATCGGATGTCAAAGTTTTGACCCGAAAAAAAAAAAAACATAAGGGGTAACACTGTCGTTTTTGGCCGAATTTTGACCCCCTCCGATCTTCTTGAAACTCTGGATTCTGACAGAGGGCCACGAGACTTCGAACAGCGCGCAAAAATGGAGGCTCTAGACCCTTCCAGAGCCGAGATATCGGATGTCAAAGTTTTGACCCGAAAAAAAAACATAAGGGGTAACACTGTCGTTTTTGGCCGAAATTTTGACCCCCTCCAATCTTCTTGAAACTCTGGATTCTGACAGAGGGCCACGAGACTTCGACCAGCGTGCAAAAATGGAGGCTCTAGACCCTTCCAGAGCCGAGATATCGGATGTCAAAGTTTTGACCTGAAAAAAAAAACATAAGGGGTAACACTGTCGTTTTTGGCCGAAATTTTGACCCCCTCCGATCTTCTTGAAACTCTGGATTCTGACAGAGGGCCACGAGACTTCGACCAGCGCGCAAAAATGGAGGCTCTAGACCCTTCCAGAGCCGAGATATCGGATGTCAAAGTTTTGACCCGAAAAAAAAAAAAACATAAGGGGTAACACTGTCGTTTTTGGCCGAAATTTTGACCCCCTCCGATCTTCTTGAAACTCTGGATTCTGACAGAGGGCCACGAGACTTCGACCAGCGCGCAAAAATGGAGGCTCTAGACCCTTCCAGAGCCGAGATATCGGATGTCAAAGTTTTGACCTGAAAAAAAAAAACATAAGGGGTAACACTGTCGTTTTTGGCCGAAATTTTGACCCCCTCCGATCTTCTTGAAACTCTGGATTCTGACAGAGGGCCACGAGACTTCGAACAGCGTGCAAAAATGGAGGCTCTAGACCCTTCCAGAGCCGAGATATCGGATGTCAAAGTTTTGACCTGAAAAAAAAACATAAGGGGTAACACTGTCGTTTTTGGCCGAAATTTTGACCCCTCCGATCTTCTTGAAACTCTGGATTCTGACAGAGGGCCACGAGACTTCGACCAGCACGCAAAAATGGAGGCTCTAGACCCTTCCAGAGCCGAGATATCGGATGTCAAAGTTTTGATCCGAAAAAAAAAAACATAAGGGGTAACACTGTCGTTTTTGGCCGAAATTTTGACCCCCTCCGATCTTCTTGAAACTCTGGATTCTGACAGAGGGCCACGAGACTTCGAACAGCGCGCAAAAATGGAGGCTCTAGACA